>JASTWL010000439.1:0-151501 GCA_035220575.1 Temnothorax rugatulus | reverse complement strand
TATATATATATATATATATATTATATATATATATATATATATGTTAATTGGCAAATTTGACGACAGAAAAAAAATAAACATTTTATTGTATACATAAGAGTACATTAACTCCCTGATGTATACAATACTTATACTTTTGAGATAAAATGCACTGGTACGTATGTATAAGGAGTTTAATATATATATTATAAATAGGCATATACAGCGACAGTTCAAAACTATGTACAATACATTATACTATTTAGCTATTATGGCGACATTCCATGAAACAGTTATTTTGACGACGCTCTAAAAATAAATAAATGAAGGAAAGAAACTGCTTTCTTTTGAAGCGGTTATTCATCGACTAAAAGCAAATTATGTAATTATTTGCATTCTTATGAATCCAAGAGATTTATCTAAAAAAGTTACGTACCTACAATATTTATGTATTTAGAACAGTTTAGAACATTAATTAGAAAAAAACATGTAGTATACAATTAGTGTTTCGATGATCAGATTGATATTGTACCTCTTTAGATATTAAGTACATGTTTTTTAAACATTAAATGCATAATCTTCTTTGTAATATCGATTCTCTGTGGTATTTTTATATCTGTAGGTACAAAATAAAAAGACTGACGCACAAACAGGAAAAAAGAAAGAAAAACAAACACGAAGAGGAACCAAGAAGAGATTATAATACAGATATGGCATAGGTTAGATTATTGTCTTTATTGTCAAAAAATGTTATCAGATATACATATCATATATAAAAAGAATATCATAGCAGAAAATTATCCTACGTTCTTGTCAAACGTAAAAATTAATTTGAAAGTACAAAAAGTAAGAATTAAACATGTTATATTATAATTATTCTGCTACAATAAATACATGAGGAATATGATATCGCTATCAATACGCAGATATTATAAAAAAAATGCAGAAGAGAATATTACAAAACTTGATCATAAGAAATATGTGTCTGACATATTTTATTCATGGTATACAATATTATAGCGTAATGGATCATAATATATATGTTTATAATAGATATTAGCAAATTCATAGGCCATTCTTAAAAATACCATCTTAAGAGATCAGTATAACCAATATTTATTTAAGCTCAACTAAAAAAAGATTTTTGAAAAAATAAGATTACTATGATAATAGGCGGACAAATTACAAAATTTATTGGTTACAAATAAATATTGGTTATACTGATCTCTTAAGATGGTATTTTTAAGAATGGCCTATGAATTTGCAGAATACATTCACTTGCAAATGAGACTTTAAGAAAAACGGTGTTTCCCGTTATGCGAGATGATCTCGTAACACGTATTATAAGATATGATAAATTACTGATCTTATATGGTAACAAGTTGTGTGTGAAATATAAGGCGCAACACCAGCACGACATGATTCGTGCACGTCTACGTCTTCTTGGCCGTTTTCTATTAGTACTGAAAGAGATAAATAAAAAGATAGAAGATTTTCAATCGATATATTATCCCCAAATATACGATGATTGCATTTCGGCGATTAACGAAGTTGCAGGATATGATAATGAGAAACAACTTTATGCAACTCCTGCAGTAGCGGCTAACTTGTCAACTCTCATTAAACATATAGGAAATCTTCTTGTAATGGAATGCATCAAAAAACAAGATGAAGAGAAAAAGAAACTAGTTAAAGACTTCTTAAAATTATTAGTAGTAGATATTGGTACCAGCGTAAATAGGACTGTTTTCGAAACGCAATCGGCGCATAAAAGGCATAAGAAAGTAAATCTGCCGTCACTGGAAGATATTAAAAAATTGCACTCATATTTGGTAAAAAGAAGGACTGAAGCTTATGCGACATTAAAAGAATTTTTTACATATGAGAAATGGATCTCTTTAGCAAAAGTGACATTGACTTCGATTCATGTTTTTAATAGACGACATGCAGGAGAAATCGAACGAGCATACATAGAAGATTTTGAAAATTATGAAAAAGTAAGTAAAAATATGTACAGTGACAACGATCTCCTTGACTGTACTATTTTAATATTGAAATATCTTCTAAACGCGGGTTATTATTACAAGTATTATGGCAATCTAGTATTCTTTAGTAAATATTCCAACAACTGTAGACTTTAATATTGCAAGCCGTTGCTTGCATATAATGTTTGTAATAATCTGCAAATACAGGAATATCTTTAATAAGTATAATGAGATAAAGACACATCAACGTTTATCTTACAACTGACACGTCCCGATTAGAGATATCTATAACGATATCGTTATAGATATCTCTAATCGGGACGTCAGTTGTAAGATAAACGTTGATATGTCTTTATCTCATTATACTTATTAAAGATATTCCTGTAGTTGCAGATTATTACAAAAACATTATATGCTCTTTTTATATGTTCAGCAAATATTAGCAAAACGATAAATTGTAATGATAGATGTGCTAAAAACGATGAGATTTATATCAACTATTTGGACACTCATTATGAAAATTCTTGTGTTCGCATCTAATTATGATCACGCATTTGTTTACATACTTACTTGTCTTAAATACAAATGTCTAAAAATGTTACACGAAAAAATCTATTATTTTTAAAACTTTTATTTCATCCGGCTATAATTGGCAAACACCCATCGTGACGATTCGACCATTGGTTTTGGTCCTCGTCGTCAAGATGAGTGTTTGCCAATTATAGCCAGATAAAATAAAAGTTTCATTATATTGGCAATTTACAAATGTACTTTAGGTCTATTATTTTTGTTTAGGAAATAAAGAATCAATGAACTGTGATAAAATGAGTGCAAATAACGATGAGTGCAATAACGAGACTGATATTCTCAATCAAAAGGACAGTTGTAGGAGAAACGTTGATAAATCTTTGTCTCATGGTAAGACTGTACTTATTAGAAATATTCCTGTATTTGCAGATTATTACAAACGTTATATGCTAATCTGTTTCTATATGGACAGGAGATATTAACAAAACGATAAACTGTGATGATGAATATACCAATAATGAAAACGATGAGAATGATGCCAACTATTCAAACTCTGATTGCTAGAGGAATATTCTTATGCCTATGTCTTGTAGTTAGTATACATATAGATACAAGAACTCCTATAAATGCAGATTTTTAGAAATATTATATGTGTATACCCCATTTTTGTCTTTGTAGTATATACAAGCAATATCAGGGATTCTGATGATAAAAATACAACTACTAATGAGACTAAGAACTGCAGTCCAAAATGTAATTCACTGAATAGCGTTGACTTATTACGTGATCAAAATTGTTGAGATATATGTCCGATTTTGTATTAGAGGGAAGTTGGGACGTACAGTGCCCGTACTATTGTCAAACGATCTCCTTGACTGTATTATTTTAATATTGAAATATCGCCAGGAAGCTAAAGTACCAAAAAAGAATCCATATATTTTTGGACTACCTTCTATCAACAAAAATAGATACCGATATTTAAGGGCTTGTATCTTAATGCGTAAATTTGCAAGAGAGTGCAATGCAAGCCAGTCAACAACTTTACGCGGAACAACATTACGAAAACATATAGCTACACATTGCATTCAACTCAATCTCAATGACATTGATGTTTCGGATCTAGCCAACTTTATGGGCCATGCTGATAAAATCCATAGAGAACACTATCGACAGCCACATACTACGTTTACGCGAGGGTTACTTCTGTAGTAACTTACGATAATTCACTCGTTTACGCGGAGTAAATTATCGTAAGTTACTACAAAATCCCGTTTACGCGAAGGAATTATCCTAAGTTACTACAGAAGTAACGCTCGCGTAAACGTAGTAACAGGCAAGTAGAGATATACTCAAAATCTCTCAATATTTAAAAACTGTGCAAGGAGATGAACAGGATGCGAGTAATGATTCTGCATCGGACAACGAGTCTGAAAAAGAAAATAACTCAAGAGATAAGATTAATATTAGTACCAGTATATAATAATTAATAATTAATATTAAAATAATACAGTCAAGGAGATCGTTTGACAATAGTACGGGCACTGTACGTCCCAACTTCCTTCTGATACAAAATCGGACATATTTCTCAGCAATTTTTCTGTCTTCTACGGATAATGACTTGTATATGTCACTGTACATATTTTTATTTACTTTTTCAAAATTTATTTTATTTTACTTTTTCATATTTATTCTGAAGTTATAAAACACAGTCCAGCAGAATACGAACACATTGATGACGGTAGTAACGCGCACGAAAAGTATTTCAAAAGACCGTTACATTCTATATTGCATTGTTGACGATTCTTCATTGATCTGATTTTCTCCTGCTGGAATAAACGAACTTCTCAAGTCTTCTACGCTTGCTTTGTATTTTAAAAGTACTATCTAATAAACTACATCAAGGCTGCGGTCCACTTGACGAGCCTAAGTGTTACTTGAAAGTTTTATTAAGTGTTATTTCAATTTCGATTATTCTAATATGTACGTACGCAATAGTCATATTTTACGATAATGTGCACTATATTACTACGTTTACGTGAGCGTTACTTTTGTAGTAACTTACGATAATTCCTTCGCGTAAACGGGATTTTCCTTCGCGTAAACAGGATTTTGTAGTAACTTGCGATAATTTACTCCGCGTAAACGAGTGATATATCGTAAGTTACTACAGAAGTAACGCTCGCGTAAACGTAGTATGTGTGCTCCATTAACCAGGTTTATGCCACTAAAAATGGTATTACAAAAGCCAGATACAGGGATGGATTTAGATATCCCGCAACCATAATAGCAAAAAACAGTAAGTATGAAAATACTTCATACATTAAACTGTACTGTTCATATTATATCGCATTAACATATTACTGATTACAGTAAAATAATTTGAAAATTTAGCATTTGGACTATAAATAAAACGTTAAATATGTTTTTCTGATTCAAAATATTATTCTGAATGTAACTTTGCTAGGTTCACCAAGTGACATTGATTTCAATCCATGTTTCTAATAGACAATGTGCAGGAAAAATTGAACGAACATAACAACTTTATAAAACTCCCACTGATTTGTCAATATTAAATGTATAAGAAATCTTATATTTTAGGTTTCCGCAGAGTGGAGAAACGTTTACTCTGGCTTCCAAAAGGCTATAGAAGGCAGTGAAATGTCAGTACGACAATCATCAGGACAGTACGACAGTCAAATGTCAGTATGACAGTCTTTTGAACACCATGAGGTCATAGGAACAGTGTGAACTGGGTGCACTGTAGTTCGTTACGATACCATCTCGTGCCAGCCGCTGCTATTTGAAGAGTTGGTCTCGAGCAAAACTGAAAGAAGTAAGAAATACATGAAAAGAAAGGAATGCGAGAGATTGTGACATCAACACGATAAATTAAAGCTATTCTTTAAAACTACAAACAAAAATACACCCTGGAAGATTTTGCTGTGCAAAAACTTACCTGTCTTATCATTTTCTCCATCTGAAGAAAATGATCTTGGGCCCCATATCCTCACTGTAAAATCATCCGACACAGAAGCCATCATTTGATGGTAAACAGGATTCCACGAAACACAATTGACTGTTCTACTATGTCCTGTAAGAGTCGCTATAGGCAGTTCTCTTTTGATATGCCATACATACACTTTATTGTCTGTAATGAAATAGGAAGAAAACAATTATTAGTCATTATTAATCATATGCGTATTAATCCATGCGCATCATAAAATCATATTGCTTTTTTAAATGAAACTAGTGAAATACAGTGATACAATGTATAAAAATACATTTTATTTTTATGTATGACAAACCTTCACTGCCAGAGGCAATAAAATCTTGATTAACTCCTCCAAAACAGCTATGGATAGTAAAATGTTCTTGAGTAACACCTTGAAAATGTCTTACAAGGCATTTGTCTTCTAAATCCGAAAGATGCACACCTTGATTTGCCACATTAAATAATGCGAGTCGATCTGCTTTGTTTACGCTAAATGACATAACAGGATGATCCTCTTGTAATCTGTAACAGTGTAGAAATATTCCATCAAAAGTTTTGTTTAATAAGACAATCGAGATAGTATACGTTAAATTGGTTATTTTAAATCGTACATAGTAGTATCGCCAAAGTCGTTGAAAGTATAGCTGCGAATTCTATGGTGTGTATCGTGTATCAGCTGCTAGAACAGTTCTTCCATCGCTGCGACACCACAGACATTTTACTCTTACTCCTTTCCATGAATCAGAAACATTGCCGTCCATATCCTAAATATTTTTATCAGAATTTAATATATTGAGAAAGAACGTTTAATATATGTTTAAGATGTTCAATGAATCTTATCTAATAAAAAGATAAACCTCCCCTGTTAACTATTAGGCTGTGAATGCCGTACATATCTATGCAAGACTTAAAAGCTTCAAATTTTAATTAATTGAGGCACATCTCGTTATTGAATCTTTTGTATTGATTGAAAATGTTGGACAATATTTTATATAATTGTAAAAAATCCCTATTTTACTTATCGAGAATTTTCAAAAAGTAGTTTTATGTACTAAAAAAGTTAACATTATAAATTGTTATTTATTATTTGTTTCTTAAGATTAACATACGCATTGATAAAATTGACCACGGAGACTTCTGGGTTACGAGTATGTGCGCGATAACCTCCGTGCTCTCTCCAAGTACATGAAAACATCTTCTTGAAATCAATCCAGCCTTTTGTAAACTCCTAGATCTAATCTCCTCTTAATCAGATCTAACGACAGCCCTCGTACCCTGTTTTTTTAACATTTAAAAAAATATCTGTTTTGTACCTAAATACCATTTTTGAACCTGAATAAATAGCAGAATAATCATCTCGATAAAAAGATATGAAAGATATGCAAAGCGCATCCGTACTTTTTGCCGTTGACGATATCGTGCTCCAGCAGCTCCACCATAGAATCAGGGTAACATCTTCCCTCCTCATCCTGATGATTGTAAAGCGCGTTAAATATCGTCGCCAGGATCTCTTGGATGGCAACCGACACGTCAGGTACACTCTCCTCATCCTCGCTCAGTTGCAGTTTACTTTGCAGCACTAATCTTTGAAGTATCAAGGCGTCCTGAAAACGTTGGTTATACATTGTCACTCACTGCGATACCTGTACCCGCAGCCGCACTCTGACAAAAAGTTTCATATAGCAAAAGGACAATTGAAAAAGATACGGACAAGATTATATTTGTCTGTTTACTTCTGTCTCGCTCTTTTTGCATCTTTATATGTGCTTATCCAATTCCTTGTCTCTCAACAGGCGTACAAAACACGGCCGCACTTTCAACGGGTTTTGCGTCGCGTTACTATCTAACTCGTTCTCCTCGACTTCCACGAACATCCTCGAAACTTGGGCGCGCACGTGATTAAAGTCAATGATAAATTTGGAAGCACGCCGTGCGAAAGGCTTGGGAAATCGCGATAAAAATGCGCTAATCGCTAACAAGGTTAAAATGTATAAACATCATCGCGCGTGATCGATAAATTATATGTACAATTGTTGAAAATTTGAAAATTTTATATAGTATCACGTGCCACGCGTCTCACGAGGGTAGGCTACGTTCGAATAAAAAAGCCTCGCACGACGGGATGAAATAAAGGGACGGCCGAGGAAGCCTCACGTAACCAAACTCCGAACCGTAAACAGATTGGGTTTTCCATCTTTAATTGCCGCGAAATTTCAATTGAAGCAATAGGTCTGTTCGTTTCCGCTGCACTTCTGAACTAGTGCAACATAGTGCAATAAGTTAGAATGAAACAAATATAATTTTCTTTCATTTTAACTTTTAACATATTGCACTAGTGCAAAAGTGCAGCAAAAACGAACGGGCCTATTAGGCCCCATTCACAACTTTCGAAAAACACTTAACGTAGGCTGCATTTCTTTTGGATGCTTTCGTGCTGAAAGCGTTATTCTACCTTTATTGCACATTATATGTTCTTCTTATTCTTCGTCACTTCCCCCTGTGGCACACATTATATGTTGAAGAAAGAAAATCACGTTTTCAGCACGAAAGCGTACAAAGGGAATGCAGCCGTTGTTTACTGGGAACGGGCCACGGCCAATATGGCGGCCATCATGCCCGTTCCCAATTACACGATATAGGGCCGGTATCACAGTCTCCGATTAACGTGATTCTCCGATTAAACTCACTCTGCATCTCTTTCTAACTATCCCCCTAGAAAGAGACGAAGAGTGAGTTTAATCGGAGAATCTAGGGAGAATCACGTTAATCGGAGACTGTGATACCGGCCCATAGGCTGCGGTCCACTTGATGCTACAAATGCTTCGAAGCATTCCTCTTCTCCTTTCTTTCAATGAAGAAAGAAGGAGAAGAAGAGCGCTTCAAAGCATTTGTAGCGTTCTTCTTCTCCTTCTTTCTTCATTGAAAGAAAAGAGAAGAGGAATGCTTCGAAGCATTTGTAGCATCAAGTGGACCGCAGCCATAAATGGGCGCGTTCAGCAGACGCCGCTCAGTAGCAGCCGAACGTGATTGGCTCTTACTTTTAGAACCAATCAATCAACGCAGAGTGTTGATAAGACGAACTCAACAGTTGTGTCTGCTGAACGCGGCCAATATATAAGGGGTGCTTTTCATTTAAGGCCATTGCATGTAACAAAGTTTCATTATGTCCATTTCTATCAACGCAGGTTAATTTTAATTTTGGTTTACCTTAAGGCCATTGCATGTAACAATGTTTTAGTTGTAATCGTAAGGCCATAAGAAAATAGACCAATCACACTCGATTATTCTTCAAGCGCGAGAAGAATAATCGTCTGTGATTGGTCTATTTTCTTACGGCCTTACGATTAAAACTAAAACTTTGTTACGTGCAATGGCCTTTACCCGCCTTCTTTTCCTAGTTCTAAGAGTTAGAAAAAGATAGAAAGTAAGTTAAACCGTGATTAAAGTTAATCTACATTGGTAGAAATGGGCATTAGTCATAATCATAAGGCCGTAAAGCCTTGTATACACGATACTAGAAATCGGTCCGAGTTTCGGTTTAAGCCAATGAAACTGCTGCTTTTCTGTAAGAGCTGCAAGTTGATTGGCTTAAACCGAAACTCGGACCGATTTCTAGTATCGTGTATACAAGGCTTAAGAAAATAGACCAATCGCAGTCGATTATTCTCCTTGAGCTCGAAGAATAATCGAGTGTGATTGGTCTATTTTCTTACGGCCTTACGATTATGACTAAAACTTTGTTACGTGCAATGGCCTTTAGGGACTAACCAATCACAAAGCCGTATTAGCATCTTAAGACATTACAGCTGCGTTCGAGGAGCGCGCTATTAGCACTATTTGCTTATTCTATCCTTGTTCTACACTTGATGAGCGATAAAGATAGAATGATGCAATAGCGCTAATAGCGCGCTCCCTGATAACGCAGCCTTAAGGCCATTGCACGTAACAAAGTTTTAGTCATAATCGTAAGGCCGTAAAAAATAGACCAATCACAGTCGATTATTCTCCTTGAGCTCGAAGAATAATCGAGTGTGATTGGTCTATTTTCTTACGGCCATACGATTATGACTAGAACATTGACCGCTGTTACACGGCGCCGTTAATCGGGTTTAATAACATCGGTAGTTCTTAGACTAGCCAATCACACTCATTCTTCAGAAGAAGGGAATAGCTGTGATTTGCCAGCCTAAGAACTACCGATGTTATTAAACCCGATTAAGGATGGCGTGTAAAGGCTGATTTATAGAGGCCGTAACCGTTGATTTAAGCCGTAATCTTTAAGAAATTGACCATTCACAGTCGAATGTGAGAAGAATAATCGACTGTGATTGGTCAATTTCTTAAAGATTACGGCTTAAATCAACGGTTACGGCCTCTATAAATCAGCCTTTAAGGCCATTGCACGTAACAAAGATTTAGCCATAATCGTAAGGCCGTAAGAAATTAAACCAATCACAGTCGATTATTCTCCTCGCGCTCGAAGAATAATCGAGTGTGATTGGTCTATTTTCTTATGGCCTTACGATTACGACTAAAACTTTGTTACGTGCAATGGCCTTAACAGCGGTCATTGTTACGTGCAATGGCCTTTAATCATTGATTTAAGAGTTGTCAACATGACAAAATAATTAGTATGACCATTTGTATTTCTGACGATATAATCGTTCTTACTCAATCTTTCGTTATATATCTTTTCGTGTATTGTAGAAAATAAATATATGTAATGAAAGATTGGGTTAGAACGATTATATCGCCAGAAATACAAATGGTTAGGTTAGGTCACACTAATTATTTTGTCATATTTGCAATCCTTTAATCAACAATTACGTTAGGCTGAGTTTCCACTGAGCGCGTCACGCGTCACGTCATCACAAGTTAACCAATCAAAACATCCCATTTTGATCCCGTCACAAGTAATGTAATAAAAATGGGATGTTTTGATTGGTTAACTTGTGATGACGCGACGCGTGACGCGCTCAGTGGAAACTCAGCCTAACAATTAGAAAAGGAAAGCGACACTGCAAGCATATCTTCTGTCCCTCAGATCTTGCTGGAAGCTCTCCAATGAAAATGCTCAATCTAGCGTCTATAATATATAGATATGATATTTTATTAGAACACATATATATATGTATATGTGTTCTTATTCTAATAAAAAATAATTTTGTACATTTCAAGTTTTAGATTCTTTCAATGGAACGTAGAATTTACTGAGAGAAAGCCGTTTTCTATAGGATGGATTTGCTATCTTTTACGTTCTTAATATTTTTTATGTCAAAGAAAATTCTTTAAATTTATTAGTAAATACAAACCAAACAACTATGATAATGTGTGTATAATTTTCTGAAAGAATACATGCATGGTTAGTTAACCATAGTTATAAGCTTTATATGGAAATCTATTTTTATTTTGTAAATACGAAAAGAGAAAAGACGGTGTAATATATAATTAATAAAAACTAATGAGAAATATCAGGAAGACATGAGTTTTTCTTGTGCATATTCCCAGATAACCAAGCGTGATAAAGCATATTGAGCAAACTAATGCCAATGCATGTGTTTTCACATATTTGCTGTAAATTTGCTGACATCGAAGTAGAACACATTACAAATACAGCTACATGACTGCTTATATATCCCAGCTAACACAATAGCAAAACTGCTTAGCATTTGGCATCAATCTGCCGTCAATATGTTCGGAAAAGTTCGGAACCGAACATATTGACGGCAGATTGATGCCAAATGCTAAGCAAGTTTTGCTATTGTGTTAGCTGGGTATGCAATCAGTTGACGCAATTTCAAGAGCAAACGATCCGCAATATTGGTACGTTATGTTGTCTGCAACATGTCAGCAACATGACAGCAATGAATGATTCATCGTTTCATCTTGAGCATCATGATGCAAACATGACGGCAACAACACATACATAAAAATTTCCATCCGTTATAGTGTATATGTCATCAAGCTATGAAGTTTTTTAATTGTATCTCGTTGCTAACAAAGTGTTGACAATATGAAATTGTCACAAATCCCTCACAAATTGATGCTGTCACGTTGCAATCAATTTGCTGTTAATAGAAATATAATTCATATGAGTTCAACCCGACACGCACTATGCAGTCTCCATTGTCCCGAATTTGTCAAAATTAGTTGCATTAACGACAAGGCAACATAGCAGCAAACTCTCTGTATTTTGCTATCTGGGTTAATGTACAATCTAATTCCTAATTACAGTTGTCAAAGATACATTTATGTGTCTACACATGTAACACGTATAGCAAGAATACACTTACTTTTAGATGTATTTCTATTAATATAAAATATATTAGAAACAGTATATAATAGAGTAGAGTATAAATTTTTATTTTGAGATGTAAATTTATAGGTAAACAACGTTGTTTAAAAATGTTGTTTCACAATCGAGATTTTATGTGTCATAAAAAGCAAAAGATACATATATTGTATACATAACAAAAATAATGATACTGAAAAAAAAATACACAATAATCTCAGTTCTAGTAAATAATATAATGCATAAGATAATGTAATATGAAATAATTGTAGTCACCACGGCTTAATTCAATTTTTGCTATTCAGAACACTTATAAAATTGGCCTGCTTTTCCGTACGTTTAGACATCGTTTTATGGTTGTTTATTGTCGAAGGAAAACTATCCTTTTGACGCGACTATCGAAAGGAGTAGAAAATGTTACGCATATGTATTCCTTGCAAATCTTACTTTTTGGCCAATTGTATGAGAACGCTACATGCTGATGTTAGAGAATTAAACTTTTTAGTGAGAAAAAAAAAGATTAAAACAAATTGATGGAAGCAACTTAATGACATGTTGTTACATGCAATCTTCCTTAAAGAAAGTGAAGCAGATACTATAAAATATTTTTATCGCAAATGGTAAAACCAAAATAATATCGTGTTTTTATAATCTTTGCAAAGTTTTTTGCTTATAATGCAACCACGTCTTAATTTGCACCGCTGTACGACTTGCAAGACAGGGATAGTTTCTCCTCGTCTCCTGAATTTCTTCTAGAGACGGCAATGTATGATTTGCCATGTTTTGCGCAAACGCTTGAAGCACTGCTTCTTTTTCTTCGTCTGTCCATCTTCTTCGTCTGTCCATTTTTGTTTTTAATATATAATCATAAGCAGATGCTAGAACACAGGGTATTATATAATTTAATAATCATGAAAGTACTATACTATTTGTACTAAAGTTTAACGTAAGAATATTTTTATTGATGCTATAGTTGAACACTCATTCTATATTTAACGGTATTAATTTCTTTTGGAAATAGTGATGACATTTTATTGCATTTATTTACTTTTAAATATTAAGACATTTGTATCTATGCTTGGCATAAATATAATGAAGAATATATTGCATTAAGTATGTAAATCTGGTAAAAATAAAAGGAAAGAGTGCAATAAGATATAATAATATACGTTTACTTTTTACATATGAAATGTTAAAGTTATATTGAAAATGTAAATAATATATAAATATTTTTAAGAATAATTACTAGCTATTAATATAGAATAAAGAAAATAAACTTTGGACTTAAAAGTCCCAGGGTGAGTGCTCCAGAAACACGGTGTCAGTGCAGTGTTAATGTAATCTATTTTAATATTAGATTTATAGTAACACATAGTTCGAGAACACGTATAAGGTTAAGAAGGTTAAGAAGTAAGAACATACCACAGAATGTTGATACAATAACGCTTCTTCGATTATTGCAATCTAGAATTTGTGTACTAGATTTATCACTTGCAAGTACTTTGTAAGTTCTGTTGCATGATACATAAGGTTTCTTGGTATAAATAACTTTGTAACTATCGTCTGTAATAGCTTCTTATCCTCTGTAATAATAAAAAAGTTGTATTTGTACATTTTGTTATTCATTTTTAAATTGAGAGAAGAGTACGTGACCTTTGATTTACTTGGCAAGGTGAACCATAGCAAAGTTACATTCAGAATAATATTTTGAATCAGAAAAGCATATTTAACGTTTTATTTTTAGTCCAAATGCTAAATTTTCCAATTATTTTACTGTAATCAGTAATATGTTTATGCGATATAATATGAACAGTACAGTTTAATGTATGAAGTATTTTCATACTTAGTTTTTTGGTTGCGGGATATCTACAACCATCCCTGTATCCGGCTTTTGTAATACGATTTTTAGTGGCATAAACCTGGTTAATGGAGCACATATACTACGTTTACGCGAGCGTTACTTCTTTAGTAACTTACGATATATCACTCGTTTACGCGGAGTAAATTATCGCAAGTTACTACAAAATCCCGTTTACGCGAAGGAAAATCCTGTTTACGCGAAGGAATTATCGTAAGTTACCACAAAAGTAACGCTCGCGTAAACGTAGTAATAGTGCACATTATCGTAAAATCTGACTATTGCGTACATATTAGAACAATCGAAATTGAAATAACACTTAATAAAAACTTTCAACTAACACTTAGGGTCGTCAAGTGGACCACAGCATTAACGTAGTTTATTAGATAGCACTTTTAAAATACAAAACAAGCGTAAAAGACTTGAGAAGTTCGTTTATTCCAGCAGGAGAAAATCAGAACAATGAAGAATCGTCAACAATGCAATATAGAATGTAACGGTCTTTTGAAATACTTTTCGCGCACGTTACTACCGTCATCTATGGCCGGTATTCATAGTTATTTAAGACCATCTTAAGTTCAACCTTAAGATGTCATGAACCAATCAGCCGTAGTAGCGTCTTAAGACATTACTTAAGACGGTCTTGAAGACTGTGGGTCTGTTCGCGTTGCTTGCACTTTTTGCACTCAGCATCTTCGCTTTTTCTCTCTCCAATGGCCGAATATATATTTATCACATTTCAAGTGCAAAAATGTTTGGGGATTTCAAGCAACGCGAACCTAGTGAATGAATACCAGCCCTAGTGTAGACACTCTAGTGAATTTCCTCACTAATATATAATTAATAAAAACTAATGAGAAACATCAGGAAGACATCAGTTTTTTCTTGTACATATTAATGTACAATCTAATTCCTAACTATAGTTGTCAAAAATACATTTATGTGTCTACACATGTAACACGTATAGCGAGAATACACTTATTTTTAGATGTATTTCTATTAATATAAAATATATTAGAAACAGTATATAATAGAGTAGAGTATAAATTTTTATTTTGAGATGTAAATTTATATGTAAACAACGTTGTTTAAAAATGTTGTTTCACAATCGAGATTTTATGTGTCATAAAAAGCAAAAGATACATATATTGTATACATAACAAAAATAATGATACTGAAAAAAAAAAAATACACAATAATCTCAGTTCTAGTAAGTAATATAATGCATAAGATAATGTAACATGAAATAATTGTAGTCACCACGGCTTAATTGAATTCTTGCTATCGCTATTCAGAACACTTATAAAATTGGCCTGCTTTTTCGTACGTTTAGACATCGTTTTATGGTTGTTTATTGTCGAGGGAAAACTATCCTTTTCCCTCGACAATAAACAACCAAATATACACAAAATATGCACGCATATTTGTACTTATAAATAAAGATATTAGAAATAGAATATAGCTCTAGAGTTAAAATAATCGTTGTAAATATATTACTTAATTTCATAGTTTATCTATTTGTTCTTAATATATTAAATAGAATACGCACTGTTAAAATAGAAATACATATTTTTGGTAAACGCTTCGTAGAAATGTGTGTACAGTATACACTAATCACAATTAAATATTTAAGTACATCTATTAAGTACAATGCAACAATAAATGAAATCAAAAGAAACAAAAAAAAAATCGTTTGACATTTGCATTAAGTTATTTCACTTTATATCAAAAAGATTTGATAAAAACAATTAAAATGTAAGAAATAGATGTAAGAAATAGATTTTAAAAAATATGTTGCAATAAAATTCAGACATATTGGCGACTATCGAAATCCTGAAATAGCTCGATCTTTACGCATTTCATAAATCTTATTCAGAAGTACTTATATTATTCTTATACTTATATTATAGTACTTATATTGTTTATATTATTCTATATATAGTGCCGTCTTTGATTGCCCAGATACTCTAGTATTTACACACCATGTGTGTCCCATTAGAAAGAAGACCATTAAAGGCTGTAACACTTTATCTTAATCTTTAAAAAGTAACTTTTAAGTATGAAAACCCTGTGAATGCTATGCAACTGACTACGTTCAGTGCATTTTTTTGGTTGTACAGAATGTGGATAGATATTTTTTTCAATCAGTACAAACAAACGGTCTCTAATGGTATTTTCCAAATATGAATTCTTAAAACTTCATAGAGTCTAGAATAATCGACTATAATTGTGATGTTTTCAAAGCTTTGTAAATTTGTCACATTAAAGTCACTCCTATTTTATACGCTTCTAATTCGAGTTCGTGACATCTAGAAACAAATATAAACTAGCATTCAACGTTTTCAAATTATAGGATAAAAAAGGGATACGATCCAATGTTACAATTTTGTTATACCTTTTATCGTTCCATAAAATTTTAAGAATTCTGATTTGAAAGTCTAAGAGTTATTAATCTCATTTAATTTTTTCAAAGATGACTGTACAATAGTCTATATAGAAATATACTCATACAAAATAAGAAAGTATTTAAAAAACGATATACCCATATAAAGTATAAGATGCATATATCTTTTACCCTAGGGCAGGATTCTTACTATACAAACTATTAATTTCTTATTGAGCATATTTTAGAAATTGTTTGAGTCGTTGTAGGAAGTGTTTGATTACTGACATTATTTCGACTATACACTAGTACCTAGATTTTTGTAAATGTTTCTTTTTTTACATTTTTTTAGATTATGATTGTGCTCTTTAGAGGAAGACTTTACGAAAACATCATTGAAACAAACGTCCGAATTTGGTTGAAGAGCGTTTTCGTGTTCTTAAGAATTATAAATTTTTGATTACTTGGCATACTATACTACGTATATATTGGTATGTGTCGAATGATACCTCGAAAGTGTGCTTGTAACCCCAGATATCCGCCCCAGATATCCGACATCGTTTTATGGTTGTTTATTGTCGAGGGAAAACTATCCTTTTAGGCAAAACTATGCCTAAACGTACGGGAAAGCAAGCCGTTTGACGCGACTATCGAAAGGAGTAGCAAATGTTCCTTACGCATATGTATTCCTTGCAAATCTTACTTTTTGGCCAATTGTATGAGAACGCTACATGCTGATGTTAGAGAATTAAACTTTTTAGCGAAAAAAAAAAGATTAGAACAAATTGATGGAAGCAACTTAATGACATGTTGCTACATGCAATCTTCCTTAAAGAAAGTGAAGCAGATACTATAAAATATTTTTATCGCAAATGGTAAAACCAAAAGAATATCGTGTTTTTATAATCTTGGCAAAGATTTTTGCTTATTATGCAACCACGTCTTAATTTGCGGCGATGTACGATTTGCAAGACAAGGATAGTTTTTCCTCGTCTCCTGAATTTCTTTTAGAGACGGCAATGTATGATTTGCCATGTTTTGCGCAAACGCTTGAAGCGCTGCTTTTTTTTCGTCGTCTGTCCATCGCAGCCTTTTTGTTTTTCCATAAGGAGATGCTAGAACACAAGAAATTATATAATTTAATAATCATGAAAGTACTATACTATTTGTACTAAAGTTTAACGTAAGAATATTTTTATTGATGCTATAATTGAACACTCATTCTATATTTAAAGGTATTAATTTCTTTTGGAAATAGTGACATTTTATTGTATTTATATACTTTTAAATATTAAGACATTTGTATCTATGCTTGGCATAAATAGAATAAAGAATATATTGCATTAAGTATGTAAATCTGATGAAAATAGAAGGAAAGAGTGCAATAAGATATAATAATATACGTTTACTTTTTACATATAAAATGTTAAAAATATATTGAAAATAATATATAAATGTAAATATATATTGTAATAATAATGTAATGTAAGAATATATTGAAAATAATATGTAAATAATATATAAATATTTTTAAGAATAATTACTAGCTATTAATATAAAATAAAGAAAATAAACTTGAATTATTGGAAGTCTTATAGCCATGGATTGGCAACAGATAAAAAAATTACTTACTACTACGTTTCCGTTTTCCACCTTGTTTATCAACTTGGTTTTGACATATTTCGGAATCATTTTGTGTGTTACTCAATGGCATATCTATAATAAACGATGTATTATAACTATTATGAATAATGTAGTAAGAATGTAGTAAGAATACTTCTATATAAATTACTCATAAGCATTAAAAATGATGTAAAACATGTAAATGTTAATTATATTAATATTTATTAATTATAATTTCAATGTCCTATATAACGACTTAAACATCATATAGATAATAATACCTGCTTCATCACTGGTATTAATATTAATCTCATCTCTTGAGTTATTTTCTTTTTCAGACTCGTTGTCCGATGCAGAATCATTACTCGCACCCTGTTCATCTCCTTGCACAGCTTCTAAATATTGAGAGATTTTGAGTATATCTCTACTTGCCTGTGGCTGTCGATAGTGTTCTCTATGGATTTTATCAGCATGGCCCATAAAGTTGGCTAGATCCGAAACATCAATGTCATTGAGATTGAGTTGAATGCAATGTGTAGCTATATGTTTGCGTAATGTTGTTCCGCGTAAAGTTGTTGACTGGCTTGCATTGCACTCTCTTGCAAATTTACGCATTAAGATACAAGCCCTTAAATATCGGTATCTATTTTTGTTGATAGAAGGTAGTCCAAAAATATATGGATTCTTTTTTGGTACTTTAGCTTCCTGGCGATATTTCAATATTAAAATAATACAGTCAAGGAGATCGTTTGACAATAGTACGGGCACTGTACGTCCCAACTTCCCTCTGATACAAAATCGGACATATTTCTCAGCAATTTTTCTGTCTTCTACGGATAATGACTTGTATATGTCACTGTACATATTTTTATTTACTTTTTCATAATTTTCAAAATCTTCTATGTATGCTCGTTCGATTTCTCCTGCACGTCGTCTATTAAAAACATGAATCGAAGTCAATGTCACTTCTGCTAAAGAGATCCATTTCTCATATGTAAAAAATTCATTTAATGCCGCATAAGCTTCAGTCCTTCTTTTTACCAAATATGAGTGCAATTTTTTAATATCTTCCAGTGACGGCAGATTTACTTTCTTATGCCTTTTATGCGCCGATTGCGTTTCGAAAACAGTCCTATTTACGCTGGTACCAATATCTACTACTAATAATTTTAAGAAGTCTTTAACTAATTTCTTTTTCTCTTCATCTTGTTTTTTGATGCATTCCATTACAAGAAGATTTCCTATATGTTTAATGAGAGTTGACAAGTTAGCCGCTACTGCAGGAGTTGCATAAAGTTGTTTCTCATTATCATATCCTGCAACTTCGTTAATCGCCGAAATGCAATCATCGTATATTTGGGGATAATATATCGATTGAAAATCTTCTATCTTTTTATTTATCTCTTTCAGTACTAATAGAAAACGGCCAAGAAGACGTAGACGTGCACGAATCATGTCGTGCTGGTGTTGCGCCTTATATTTCACACACAACTTGTTACCATATAAGATCAGTAATTTATCATATCTTATAATACGTGTTACGAGATCATCTCGCATAACGGGAAACACCGTTTTTCTTAAAGTCTCATTTGCAAGTGGATGTATTCTGCCTGTAATTTGCCTGCCCATAATCATAATAGTCTTATTTTTTCGAAAATCCTTTTTAATGCAAACTCGTGAATGATGTCGGATACTACTCTTTGCAAAAAAGTCTTTACATTTTACACAGGCAATGAAATCTGTAGCAGTCTTATTGGCTTTTTTATTTGGACGTCTACACACAATTAATTGCCCAGTATTAAATTCTGGGTTCGTGTTAAATTTGAAGGTACCAGCCTTTCGAATGTCATCTATTATTTTCTTCCTTTCTGGGTCTCTTTTAGACAGAACGGCAAACTTTTTCACTTCCGGCTCGTCACGGTGTACTGTCTCTAAATGTCGTGGAAGCTGTGCTTGTGGCTTCATACAAAAAGTGCAATAGTATCGTTTCCTTGATTTCGTGTCGGAGTTTTCCACATACATGACCTCATCGTTACATGCTGATGTACCAACAACATTCGTGTTTGAAGTATCAAAACTTGAAATAGAAGTTGTACTCTGGTTAACAATTGGCGCGTGGTTTTGTGGAGATTCACTGTCTAAAGGATTTTGTTCTGAAGGTATATAATCTGCATCTTCATCATTATCATTATCTAGTGTAAAATAAGAACAAAAAAATTAGATAACTATGTGAATCAAGGGACACAGCCCCTATGTACATACAATATAATATAAATATGTATATCAATGTATACACGTTAGCTATGTACGCAATAGACACATAAAAGACGACAAAAGAAAATAATACTAAATATATATTAAAGTAATAAAAAATTTATTATCATATTTCAAAAAATATATTTAAAACATCATATAGAGCATATGTTACTTCAGTTTAAAATTAGTATTATTTCTTAAAAATATGCAGCAAAATTAACGTTATGGGAACTGTCCATTAATATAATCATACAAATTACTATGCAATTTGTTTATTAAAAAAGCAATTTTGAAAATTATTTATAAAAAGTATTAATCATATGCTTGACATGAACATACCAGTAGTGCTAAATGTCAATCGCTTAACACACTTGTCCACATTGTTAAATGCACAGCCATTATATGCAGCTATAAAATAATAGGAAAAATGTATACACTCATTTAGAAAAAAGTATGTGTTGTGTTTTTATAGTTTGTAAAGTAAAGTATTGTCTATTATACTTTGCTCCAATATACAAGTTAGCACATTGCAATATTTCATCACATTAAGGCTCCTGGATGGTCACCGCAGCCATATTGAATTCTTACTATCGAGGCAAGGAAAACACCCAATTTTGTCGTGCATGCCATTTTCAAATAAAAAGACATTTCAATAAAACATCACTATAGATCGTTTCAGAACACTTCCGAAATTGACCGTTCGTCCTTTTCCCTCGACAATAAACAAACAGCCATAAAACGAAGCCTAAACATACGGGAAAACAGCCGTTTAACGACTATCGAAAGGAGGTGAAAACGTTCCTTCCGCATGCAAATCTTACTTTTCGGTCAATTTTACGATTTTCACGAATACGTTAAACGTTAGAGCACAAGTACAGAGCAAATAATAAAGAAATAGCACGACAAAATAGGTTGTCAACATGTCACAAAGGACAGAATTCTCCATTGGAGAGAGTTCTTATTTCTGCCGCGACGGTGCGTCGCAACCGTCAACGCGGAGTTCTCGGCTGACCATCCAGGAGCCTTAATATATTATCATATATAGTATACGTCATATGCGAAGTTTAATAAAATATGAAAATCATTATTGCTTACAAGAAACTGAGACTTCAATGTTTTCGCTTTCTGTATCAATATCTCTCTGACTGATCACATTTACGCCATACAAATTGCTGTTAATATCTGAAATTGCTGAAATCGAAAGATGGATTCAAAATCCTCTATAATATTTATAATAGGTAATATTTACTAGAGTATTTCTCGACATTATCAATGTACTCACCAATTACAGGAAGCATCATATCACATTCTTCAGTAAAGAAATCTTGGACAGAGATTTCAGTTTCGTCATTTACACCACTTCCTTCATTAGAATGTATTGTTGTAATAGTTTCTGACATAAACATATAGATAAGGGATTATAAAGCATTTATAACAATTAGTACTTACAAGACAGGATTTCTAAATAATGGTATACTCACCATCATGGGCATCACGTAATAAGTCAACGCTATTCAGTGAATTACATTTTGGACTGCAGTTCTTAGTCTCATTAGTAGTTGTATTTTTATCATCAGAATCCCTGATATCGCTTGTATATACTACAAAGACAAAAATGGGGTATATACATATAATATTTCTAAAAATCTGCATTTATAGGAGTTCTTGTATCTATATGTATACTAACTACAAGATAGAGGCATAAGAATATTCCTCATTCCGCCATTTCCGCAATCAGAGTTTGAATAGTTGGCATCATTCTCATCGTTTTCATTATTGGTATATTCATCATTACAGTTTATCGTTTTGTTAATATCTCCTGTCCATATAGAAACAGATTAGCATATAACGTTTGTAATAATCTGCAAATACAGGAATATTTCTAATAAGTACAGTCTTACCATGAGACAAAGATTTATCAACGTTTCTCCTACAACTGTCCTTTTGATTGAGAATATCAGTCTCGTTATTGCACTCATCGTTATTTGCACTCATTTTATCACAGTTCATTGATTCTTTATTTCCTAAACAAAAATAATAGACCTAAAGTACATTTGTAAATTGCCAATATAATGAAACTTTTATTTTATCTGGCTATAATTGGCAAACACTCATCTTGACGACGAGGACCAAAACCAATGGTCGAATCGTCACGATGGGTGTTTGCCAATTATAGCCGGATGAAATAAAAGTTTTAAAAATAATAGATTTTCGTGTAACATTTTTAGACATTTGTATTTAAGACAAGTAAGTATGTAAACAAATGCGTGATCATAATTAGATGCGAACACAAGAATTTTCATAATGAGTGTCCAAATAGTTGATATTATAAATCTCATCGTTTTTAGCACATCTATCATTACAATTTATCGTTTTGCTAATATTTGCTGAACATATAAAAAGAGCATATAATGTTTTTGTAATAATCTGCAAATACAGGAATATCTTTAATAAGTATAATGAGATAAAGACACATCAACGTTTATCTTACAACTGACGTCCCGATTAGAGATATCTATAACGATATCGTTATAGATATCTCTAATCGAGACGTGTCAGTTGTAAGATAAACGTTGATGTGTCTTTATCTCATTATACTTATTAAAGATATTCCTGTATTTGCAGATTATTACAAACATTATATGCAAGCAACGGCTTGCAATATTAAAGTCTACAGTTGTTGGAATATTTACTAAAGAATACTAGATTGCTATAATACTTGTAATAATAACCCGCGTTTAGAAGCAAATTATATTACAAATAAGTGTTTACTCACGATGAAATGTTTTCACGTGAATGTTATGACAATCAATGTCTGGTTTGTGTAGTGTCACAGTCTCATCTTTATTTGCACTTGTTGTAATAGTTTCTGACATAAACATATAGATAAGGGATTATAAAGCATTTATAACAATTAGTACTTACAAAACAGGATTTCTAAATAATGGTATACTCACCATCATGGGCATCACGTAATAAGTCAACGCTATTCAGTGAATTACATTTTGGACTGCAGTTCTTAGTCTCATTAGTAGTTGTATTTTTATCATCAGAATCCCTGATATTGCTTGTATATACTACAAAGACAAAAATGGGGTATATACATATAATATTTCTAAAAATCTGCATTTATAGGAGTTCTTGTATCTATATGTATACTAACTACAAGACATAGGCATAAGAATATTCCTCTGGCAATCAGAGTTTGAATAGTTGGCATCATTCTCATCGTTTTCATTATTGGTATATTCATCATCACAGTTTATCGTTTTGTTAATATCTCCTGTCCATATAGAAACAGATTAGCATATAATGTTTGTAATAATCTGCAAATACAGGAATATTTCTAATAAGTACAGTCTTACCATGAGACAAAGATTTATCAACGTTTCTCCTACAACTGTCCTTTTGATTGAGAATATCAGTCTCGTTATTGCACTCATCGTTATTTGCACTCATTTTATCACAGTTCATTGATTCTTTATTTCCTAAACAAAAATAATAGATCTAAAGTACATTTGTAAATTGCCAATATAATGAAACTTTTATTTCATCTGGCTATAATTGGCAAACACTCATCTTGACGACGAGGACCAAAACCAATGGTCGAATCGTCACGATGGGTGTTTGCCAATTATAGCCGGATGAAATAAAAGTTTTAAAAATAATAGATTTTCGTGTAACATTTTTAGACATTTGTATTTAAGACAAGTAAGTATGTAAACAAATGCGTGATGATAATTAGATGCGAACACAAGAATTTTCATAATGAGTGTCCAAACAGTTGATATTATAAATCTCATCGTTTTTAGCACATCTATCATTACAATTTATCGTTTTGCTAATATTTGCTGAACGTATAAAAAGAGCATATAATGTTTTTGTAATAATCTGCAAATACAGGAATATCTTTAATAAGTATAATGAGATAAAGACACATCAACGTTTATCTTACAACTGACGTCCCGATTAGAGATATCTATAACGATATCGGGACGTGTCAGTTGTAAGATAAACGTTGATGTCTTTATCTCATTATACTTATTAAAGATATTCCTGTATTTGCAGATTATTACAAACATTATATGCAAGCAACGGCTTGCAATATTAAAGTCTACAGTTGTTGGAATATTTACTAAAGAATACTAGATTGCCATAATACTTGTAATAATAACCCGCGTTTAGAAGCAAATTATATTACAAATAAGTGTTTACTCACGATGAAATGTTTTCACGTGAATGTTATGACAATCAATGTCTGGTTTGTGTAGTGTTACAGTCTCATCTTTATTTGCACTTCTATCATTAAAGATTTTATGTTTGGTAGTACCTAATTAAAAATAGTATGAAATAGTAGTATCTCATTAAAATAATAGTATCATCTTTAACACTGCGCGGACACCATGAGCCTTTTAAGGCACAGCTGATTTTTCATTTATACAGTTTTTACCGTTTTCTCTTGTCGTTTCAATACTTAAAAAAAATTGCAAACTTTCTGGCCTATAGAAATCACTTTTCGAAACCTTAAAGATGATGCATGAATTTGTATAGATTTTGTTGTAACACGTACAGAAGCGCTTTCAAAAACCCTTTGGACTTAAAAAGTCCCAGGGTGAGTGCTCCAGAAACACGGTGTCAGTGCAGTGTTTAATGTAATCCATTTTAATATTATATTTATAGCATCGACATATAGTATGGACTATAGCCAGGTATAGAAAAATATGACCGGTGACTCACCGGTGGAAGAAAAGAGATAGCGACTGGTAGAGGTCGCGTACAGACAAAGAGGGAACGAGGTAGAGGTCAGGACACTTTTTGAAGATTTTTATGTAGGGATCGCGTAGTCCATACTTATATGTCGATGATTTATAGTAACACATAGTTCGAGAACACGTATAAGGTTAAGAAGTAAGAACATACCACAGATTGTTGGTACAATAACGCTTCTCCGATCATTGCAATCTAGAATTTGTGTACTAGATTTATCACTTGCAAGTTCTTTGTAAGTTCTGTTGCATGATACATAAGGTTTCTTGGTATCAATATTTGTAACTATCGTCTGTAATAGCTTCTTATCCTCTGTAATAATAAAAAAGTTGTATTTGTACATTTTGTTATCCATTTTTAAATTGAGAGGAGTACGTGACCTTTGATTTACTTGGCAAGGTGAACCTAGCAAAGTTACATTCAGAATAATATTTTGAATCAGAAATAGTTATTTGTGTAACAAGTGCGGGAAGATGAAAATTCACGGGTGCGGAGTGGACGCACGAGCCGAAGGCGAGTGCGATCACCGCACCCGTGAATTTTCAACTTCACGCACGTGTTACATACCCTATTTTATGTTACAAGTGCGTGGAAAGTGGCCCATCACGAGCGCGTCGCGCGAGGAATGGGCCACTTTCCATGCATGTGTGACATAAAGTATATTTAACGTTTTATTTATAGTCCAAATGCTAAATTTTCTAATTATTTTACTGCAATCAGTAATATGTTAATGCGATATAATATGAACAGTACAGTTTAATGTATGAAGTATTTTCATACTTACTGTTTTTTGCTATTATGGTTGCAGGATATCTGAATCCATCCCTGTATCTGGCTTTTGTAGTACGATTTTTAGTGGCATAAACCTGGTTAATGGAGCACACATAGTGCACATTATCGTAAAATCTGACTATTGCGTACATATTAGAACAATCGAAATTGAAATAACGTTTAATAAAACTTTCAAGTAACACTTAGGCTCGTTAAGTGGACCGCAGCCTTAACGTAGTTTATTAGATAGCACTTTTAAAATACAAAGCAAGCGTAGAAGACTTGAGAAGATCGTTTATTCCAGCAGGAGAAAATCAGAACAATGAAGAATCGTCAACAATGCAATATAGAATGTAACGGTCTTTTGAAATACTTTTCGCGCGCGTTACTACCGTCATCTGTGTTCGTATTCTGCTGGACTGTGCTTAGGCTGCATCTCCATGGAGAAAGAAATAGCAAAACGGAATTAAAACGGAATTACTTTGATTAGCTAATATGCCACATAGAGACCTCCTATCTCGAGATTAGCCAATCAGAGTAATTCCATTTTAATTCCGTTCCGCTATTTCTTTCTCCAAGGGCATGTAACCTTATTACAGTTTTGCACATAGAAACGCTAGCCGCGCAGCGGAAAGCGACGCTTAGGGCTGGTCTACAATGGGTGCGTTCCACTTATCGCCCACAACGCTCGCGAGCATCATTTCGTCCTTGTTTAACATTTGACAAACAAGAAGGATGAAATGATTCCACGAGCGTTGCGAGCGATAAGTGGAACGCACCCAATGAGTGTTGTAAGTCGTAAGTCGTAAGAATTGACCAATCACAGTTCATTATTCTCCTTGCGGTCAAAGAATAATAAACTGTGATTGGCCAATTCTTACGACTTACGACTTACAACATCCATTGTAGCCCGGGCCTTAGCCAATAAAAATCTGGTTCTGGAAATTCGGTACATTAATTGGCTACCTCGTGCTGTGCGGCAAGCATTTCGGCCAATGACGTATATAATATGTATATGGCCGATATTCATAGTCAGGGGATCGATTATGTATCTTCAAACGAGGTGAAAATTACAAAAGTGAACAGATTACATTACATTTCGACAAATAAAATCTAGTGTAGACACTCTAGTGAATTTCCTCACTTTTGTAATTTTTTTCTCATTTCAAGATACCCTAAAGCCCGTATCAGACTACGGATTGGGATTGAGATTGGATTGAAATTTAATCAATCAGAATAAAGAAAATTAAGTTCAAGTTTAGTGAACTTTGCTCTAATTGGGCAAATTTCAATCCAATCTCAATCCCAATCCGTAGTCTGATACGGGCATAAGAGCAAAAAGTCGACTTTATGTCGACTTCTATCGAAACTGACTTGCCAGAGAAGTCGACTTTTTTAAGGACGAAAGTCGACTTCAAGTCGATTTGAAGTCGGCGAATGTCTCAAAAACCGCCGATTAAAAGTCGACTTTCCGTCATGACGAATCAGTGTAATTTCCAAAAATATCTATAAAAATGCTATAAAAAATTTTTCTTACCGCGTCATCGTCATCATTTTCAGTATTCTCATCTTCCGCATCATCTCTAGATAGCTGCCCTTTAATGCCAGCATGATTGTGCTGTTCAATAAAGCAAATATATAATTAAATTAGCATTACACAACAGTATTAATGTTATTTCATGAATCAAATGAATGATGTATCAGCGTACCAAGTCAAGCCATATTAGATATTCCCAACATTGGTCAAACGTAATTTGAATACTGTGAAACAACTCTTTGTCTCGTATAGTTTGAACAACAAATTCTATATAGCCTAAAGCATCGTTCACAGATCTTTTCTTCGTGCACACGATAATCTTGTTAAAGTTTGCAAAGACTATAATACAACCTAACGTTTTGAACTCTGCTATTAACTGTATATATAACTTCTTCATGTAAGTGTGTAGAGTACGACGTAGAGCAGGATCGTAAAGCAAGGTACTTGGAGACCTCAGCCACCTGGAATCATGCGAATATGTACATGCATTTTTATATAATATGTAATTGAGTAATATAATTGATAACTGTATAACAAATAGTAATAACGTACCAATAGAAGTGGATCAGCTGATAGTCCGCGAATACATTTTTATGAACGGATACCTCGAGCAACCCTGCGTTTACTATGCTTCGTAATGTTTTAATTGCCGGATTGCACAGAGTGATATTATCGTAGCTGGGAATAACTTTCGCGGCATCACCACCCACTGTCATGTCCTGTTGAATAATCCTAACTTATGTAGTCGCAACATTATCAATTCGGACAAATTAAGTTGTTGCAAATGAGTTTTTGAAAGGTACTATCATTAATTAATTTAGATATAAGCATTTTTTTTAGCAAGTTTTAGTTAGTATATATAGTTACAATAAAATTGGAATAGAGTACTAGTTGATAATAGTTGTATGTAAAAGCAAACATATTATAAAATATTCAATAAACACAGATAGAAAACTTATATTACATTTGCAACAAAATTAATAAAAACAGAATATTATGCTGTATTAGATCGCTTTACGTGTAAAATGTTATATTAATGGAAATATAGTATTAAGTGCAATGTATTTAATTTATACTGCTATCATTCTGTTATAATAAATCAAAACTAGAACAAAATAACAATAAATATATACGATTCCCTTGTATGTACATACATACATAATGACAGTTTACATTATTTATCAGAAGTAATTCATATTTCATATTATACTTTTTCTTAGGTACATAGATTGTGCATTTATATATATATATATATATATACATATATCAATATTCTAATAAAAGGTATAGTTTTGTTTATTTTTTAGGTTACTTTGCAAGAACTAGTAGAATTTACTGGAAAGAAAGTTGTTCATTATAGCATTATATAGGATAAATATATACTGTTTATTATAGGATAAATATAAAATTCTCAGATAAAACGAGTAACATAAATCATTAACTATAGAAGATAGGAAAACTGCTAAGAGATATGACTTATTTTGTATCAGAAAGAATTTGGGACGTATAATATCTGTTTTATTGTGATCAAATGATCTTATTGATTAGATTACTTTAATCGTGAAAATTTATAAAGAAGTTAATGTAAAAATCTTTACAATGTAAAGATCTTTGGATAATCTTTTATCAATAAAGATTAATCTGACATCTAAGAACATGTTTTAATTTGAATATTGGCAAGAGAATTGCCACGCAAGTCGGTCAACTAGTTGCGCGTTATGAAAACAGTAACGCAGTATTCAGTTCAATTTCAATGATTTTGACGTTTCAGGGATTTTATCACATTTATGCCATTCTGATAGAATATATGGAGAACATTGTTAGTAACTACAGGCAGAGATATATTCAATATTTAAAAGCTGTACAAGAATTAAGATGTACAGGTTGTAATTACTGATTTTGCATTGGACAGAGAAACTTGAACTAAAAACTCCAAAAAAACTTGAACTAAAAAAAACTCGAGAAGTAATAATAACTGACGTAAGATTAATATTAATAACTGACTAGTATAATGTTATTTAATGTTTAAATCCATGTTGTTATACAGGACATGGAAATTATAATCTTAATATTTACATGGTTTACATTGCTTTTGATGCTTGTGTAATTTATATAATAGTACTCTTACTGTATTATAATAATAGTTTTAACACATTTATTGTAGATATAACATTGTGTAACACATCAAATGATTCTAAAATGTCAAAATCAAACAGATAAAGAAAGAGAAAAACGGAAACGCAATAGTAATTAATGCTTCTAATCTATTATTGCCAATCCATGATTATAATACTTATGTGTAATTTATATAGAAGTACTCTTATACTACATTATTCATAATAGTTATAACACATCGTTTATTATAGATATGTCATTGAGTAACATACAAAATGACGTCAAAACCAAGCTGATAAATAAGGTGGAAAACGAAAATGTAGTAGTAAGTAATTTTTTTATCTGTTGCCAATCAATGGCTATACAACTTCCAATAATGCAAGTTTATTTTCCTTATTCTATGTTAATAATTAGTAATTATTCTTAAAAATAAATATTATTTACATTTTTAATATAACTTTAACATTTTACATACATAATATATCTAATCTGATACCGTTAAACATAAAATGAGTGTTCGACTATAGCATTAATAAAAATATTCTTACGTTAAATTTTAGTACAATAGTACTTTCACACATATTAAATTATATAACATTTTCTGTTGTCTTGTAGCATTTTCTAATGGAAAAATGAAAAGAATACAATGGACAGACGATAAAAAAGAAGCAGTGCTTCAAGCGTTTGCGAAATACATGGCAAATCATACATAGATTACGTTTATATGGCCATATTAAGATCTAGCAATGTACAGGGTGTTTCCAAAAAATGGCAATAAACTTAAAAGGGTCATTGATGTGATCAAACTGAACAACTTTTGTTAAATAAGTCGTATCCGATGACTATTCCTTAAAGTGCTAGGCGCCAGACCAATCTAACTCTTTTAAGTTTGTTGTCACTTTCCAGAGACACTCTGCATACGTAACCTAATTATATTCAACAAATTGCGTTTCAATAGAAACTAAATTAGATACTACCTTACAAGCTTGATGACACCAAATACGTGTTAGTGCCCACTCTGTATTGTACATATTAATTTTCCTCCACGTCCAAGACACACCTTCCATTGTTAATAACCAAGCATCATTCATAGCAGCATTTGGTCCTGTGCAACCTCCTATATATTTCCACACGTACAAGCATATAATTATCTAATTATATGTATTATGACATTAATACATGGAAATTTTAATCTACTCTTTCTTATGTAAATAAAATTAGTACAAAAGCAACATTTATTTCAATATCAAGATGTAACCTTAAGAATAATTAAGAATACCAAGCACAAGTAGATGCTTCTCTCCAAGTTCAATTTGCGACTGGCCGTAATGTGGCTGCGGCTTCAAATTTGATGTGCTTTGCTTGTGCCAGGTATACGAGTTCAAATTCAAGCTCCATACATCATTGGAGCTATAAAACAAGCAATATGATGCATAAACATATGTACATGTTTTCTTTCTGTACGTGTATACATAATTTTACAAAAATATACCTATATCCATTGCAGACTCCGCCAAAAACGACCGTTAAGTTCCTATGTATTGTTGTAGAATGTGCGGATGTTAGCGGTGGAGTTTCTAATGTGTTTATAGCAGTCCACTTATTCGATTTTATAGAGTATACATGTAATGCATTAAATAATTTCCATTACTAAAAAAATATTATCTCTTGTAATATATTTTATTATACAATACACGCATATTTTATTAACTTTCAAAGTACCTTTTCTCGAAACATTAAGATGAGAGACCACGATATATTTTTAGGTTATAACTGATACAGCTGACAGCACGAGCGCGCTGCCGCGCTGAACGCGCTTAGGTCCGGTCTACAATGAGTGTTGTAAGTCGTAAGTCGTAAGAATTGACCAATCACAGTTCATTATTCTTCGACCGCAAGCAGAATAATGGATTGTGATTGGTCAATTCTTGCGACTCACGACTTTGCGACCCCCATTGTAGACTACGCATAAGATGCTAATATGGCTCTGTGATTGATTAATGACATCTTAAGATTGTACTTAAGATGGTCTTAAATATAAGAACTGACTATGAATACCGGCCTTAGGCAGAGTTTTGAGCGCGTCACGCGTCGCGTCATGTGTCGTTAACCAATCTAAACATCCCGTCACAAATAATGTAATAAAATACGATGTTTTAGGCTGCAGTCCACTTGACGCTACAAATGCTTCGAAGTATTCCTTGATTGGTCAATTAATAAAATTCTTTGTTCTGATTGGTCAATCAAACGCTTCGAACCATTTGTAGCGTCAAGTGGACCGCAGCCTTAATTGGTCGTGACGGATCTACAATAGGTGTTTTAAGCCCTAAGCTTTAAGAAATTGTTCAATCACAATTGAATTTGAGGAGAATAATTGACTGTAATTAGTCAATTTCTTAGGGCTTAGGGCTTAAAACACCTATTGTAGATGGGCAATAAGGAGTACTACAGCTTGCGTCATGTGTTATGCGTTAACGCATGATGAAATGAAATAATTAGTCTTTCCTTTTTTCTCTGAGGATAGAAAAACTCTAATTAATTCATTCCTTTATACGTTATGTAAAAGTCTGTTTTTTATCTTATTTTTTTTACAAGTTTCTCTTACTGTCGTCAAAATCGCTGAAAAATAAATATAATGTCGTCAAAGTATACAGTGTCGGCAAAGTAACTATTTCTCTGTTCCGGGTTAGTTTGACGACGTCGCTGAAGTATACGATTTACTAATAAAATTTTGACGACCGTCGTCAAAATAGCCAAAAGTCGTCAAATTTGCCAATTCGTACTAGAAATCGTCGTCAAAGTAACTGATCTACATATATATATATATATATATATATATATACCTAAGTAAAATAAAATAACATGCCAACATTGTTATATTGCTTCATAAGTTTTATCATTTCATAGTATATTTACCTTAGTTACAATAAAATCGTAAAACGTCTAATGGTGCTGTAATATAAGATCCTCCTTGACATACATTAACTGATCTGCCATTACTGTTTTAAGCTCGCTGAATTCATGCCTCAGAACTTCTAAACATCTCTGAAGAAGCTGATAGATAGAATTACCTGTATGTGAAAAATTAAATTTATGCAGCAGAACATTTTATATATCACGCCAATGTTACTCCAAAAGTGACACTGGAGTATCTCTAAATCACTGATACATTCATCTTTCTTTATTATAACACTCCGACGATGGCCAGATCCATCCCAATAACTGAATAACATAAAAGAGAATTATACAAAGTTATTTTTAATGATAAATACCTAAGAAAAACTTTTCCGGCATGTGATTCCTCGATTTCAACAGAAGCATCGTACATAACACGAATATCATCGTGAACGTCATTCAAAGAATTGCACGTGTCGAAAAATCCAGTGCCCAATCTAACAAACCCGATCATTTATCTTCTCATTTCTCACATAAATTAAAGGAGAATGCTAAATTTATCTTTAAAAATAGGCAAAATTCAAGCAGCTGTAACTTTGTTAAAAATAATCGAAATTAAAATTAAATTTAATTTTTAAAAAAGGGTTTTAAAGCTTGAAATCTTTACTTTCGAAAGGTTACTATTATTTTTAGTTTCTGTGAGTTTGATAATTTTTACATATAAAAAACTACGAGCTGGACGAAATAGAAAATTTTTCTTTCATTTTGTGGGCCTGTCACGTGCACAAAAAAAAATCTGCGAAAATTTTCGACTTCCTAACATGAAAGCTTGAAGTTTTCCTTGTAAAAATTTTTTTTTAAAACTGTTTCTACGATATTTTGTTACTAAGTTATTGTGGATGGAATAAGAAAATGAGCATTTTGACTTTGATCCACGATAACTCAGCAACAAAAAATCGTAGAAACATTAAAAAAAAAAGATTTTGTAAGGAAAACTTCAAGCTTTCACGTTACAAAGTCGAAAATTTTCGCAGATTTTTTTTGTGCACGTGACAGGCCCACAAAGTGACACCTGCCTGAATCCCCCCCGTGTAACCGTTTGGAAGCGGGGGAGGGATTCGTGGCAGTACAGTGGGGGCTCATCTCCGTGGTGAGTGTGTATGCCCCTCCGAGTTGGGACCTGGCCAGGTTCGAGCGGGCACTTCGCGAGATCGATCTATGTGTCCGCAAGTGTTTGCCTGGTCGGGTCTTGGTGGCCAGGGACTTCAACGCGAAGTCCACGCTGTGGGGTTCCCCGGTCACCGATAGGAGGGGCCGAGCACTGGAGACGTGGGCGGCGGGTCTCGGCCTGTGTCTTTTAAACACGGGCCGAGAACAGACGTGCGTGCGCCGGCGGGGGTCCTCGATCGTCGATCTTTCGTGGGCGAACCCCCCTGCCGCGCGCGAGATAGGAGGATGGAGGGTGGTCACGGACCTCGAGTCTTTGTCAGACCACCTCTACATAGAGATGGAGGTCCGGGCCACTCCCCCGGAACTCCTTGCCCGCCGCCGCGAAAGAGAACGGACATCACGGAGATGGGCCTTTAAGAAGGTGGACCAGGACCTGCTGCAAGCGGCGGTCCTGGTCCTAACATGGGGAGAGGAGGCCGCCGGGGGGATAGAGGACGTCGACGAGGAGGCGGAGAGGCTCGTGACCACAATGTCGAAAGTGTGCGACGTGGCCATGCCTCGAGTCCGCAGACTCCCCCCCCCCCCGGCGAGCCGCCTATTGGTGGACGGAGGAGATCGCAAGCCTGCGACGCTCCTCCGTCCGCCGAAAGAGGGAGTTTCTGAGGGCACGCGCAGGTAGACGCGGAGTCCCTGAAGAAGAAGCGGGAGAGGCTTGGCGTGCTGCCCGTCAGGCCCTCTCCCGAGCGATATATGCGGCCAAGGAACAGGCCTGGAAAGAGCTTCTCGCGAGCGTAGAGGAGGACACGTGGAGGCGCCCTTACAAACTGGTCAAAGATAAACTCAGACCATGGGCGCCCCCACTTACAGAAAGCCTGGACCCCCAGTTCGTGAGCCGGGTAGCGGAAACGCTATTTCCGGCTGGCGATGGCGGAGAAGTCCTATTCCCGGAGACACCATCCTGGGAGTGGGACGACGAGCTGGGGGTCACGGAGGAAGAGCTCGCGAGGGCTCTCAAAAGGGTCAGGAGAGGCAAAGCTCCTGGCCCCGATGGGATTCCAGGCCGAATGTGGACCTTGGCCGCAGGGGGACTGGCCGGCCGGATGCGAAGACTCTACACCGCATGCCTGAGGGCCGGCCGGTTCCCCACAAAATGGAAAAGAGCCAGTCTGGTGCTCCTGCCCAAGGCGGGGAAACCGTTAGATTCCCCGTCTGGGTACCGGCCCGTGTGCCTGCTGGACGAGGCGGGAAAGATATTCGAGCGAATAATCGCCGAACGCCTCGTCCGGCACCTCTCCCAGAGGGAAGACGGTGGTCTCTCGGACGACCAATTCGGCTTCCGTGCAAATAGGTCGACAATCGACGCAATCCAACGCGTCCTCGCCCGCACGGAGGCCGAAATCGAGGAGGGGAGGGTAGTGATGGGCGTTTCATTCGATGTAAGAAACGCCTTCAACTTCCTCCCCTGGCTGATACTGGGGGAAGCCTTATTGAGGCTTGGGTTTTCCCCGTATTTGGTGGCGGTCGTCCGGGACTACTTCCTAGGGAGAGGAATGATGTACACGGACCGGGATGGAGTCCTGCGGATCAGGTTGATGGGCTGCGGGGTGCCCCAGGGATCAGTCCTGGGGCCCCTGCTTTGGATCATCGGGTACGACCTGGTCCTCAGGACGAGAAGCCTTCACTGGCGCACAGTACAATTGCGCACGTTGCAATTGCGCACAGTACTATTGGACACATAAAGTCGCGCACCGTACGATTAGACACGTTTCAATTGTGCACAGTTCGTTTGGACACATTTCATTGGCGCACAGTTCAATTGGACACCGTTTTGGACACAACAAATATTATTAACTTATTTATATAAATAAACGTATGTTGCATTGGACACTGTTCTTTTGCGCACTGTACAATCGCGCACCGTACAATCGCGCACCGTTCAATCGCGCACCGTACAATCGCGCACCGTTCAATCGCGCACCGTACAATCGCGCACCGTTCAATCGCGCACCGTACAATCGCGCACCGTACAATCGCGCACCGTACAATCGCGCACCGTTCAATCGCGCACCGTACAATCGCGCACCGTACAATCGCGCACCGTACAATCGCGCACCGTACAATCGCGCACCGTACAATCGCGCACCGTTCAATCGCGCACCGTACAATCGCGCACCGTACAATCGCGCACCGTTCAATCGCGCACCGTTCAATCGCGCACCGTACAATCGCGCACCGTACAATCGCGCACCGTACAATCGCGCACCGTACAATCGCGCACCGTACAATCGCGCACCGTACAATCGCGCACCGTACAATCGCGTACCGTTCAATCGCGCACCGTACAATCGCGCACCGTACAATCGCGCACAGTTAGATCAAGCGTATCTTGAATATTCATACGTTATGATTGTTGATACATGTAAGAAACGGCAATGAAGTGTGAGGTAAAACTGGAGAATAATATAATGTAATTATTAATTATTGACGGACAGCATCGTACCAATAAAACGCAGAAACATGCTCGTCTGTAAAATAATTAGCACCAGTACATTTTTTTCCAATAAAGTCATTACGCTCCAAGTTGTTACAACTGCGATTTCTTGCTGACGAATTTACTGTGATTGCTTATGATTATAACAATTTGGAGCGCATTAACTTTGTAGAAATAAAGAAAGTGTATTAAGTAAATTTCAGCTTTTTGCATGGTGTGTGTTGTCCGTAAATAATTAATAATTATATCATTCCGTATCTTTGCCTCGCACACAGTTGTTTTGACAGATTTCCTAACCTCTCGTAATGTGTCAGCGTAATAATTTATTTTTATTTCAGAAACATGCTACTTTGAGCTTCAATTTGAATGCAATGTCAGTAAGTATTGTGTATTTTTATATTTCGTAATAATACAAGAATGCAGTTTAATAACATTCCTAGCAATATTCAAAGAAGTATTACATTCCTTATTTTCAGTAATGAATCAGATTCTATATTTATGTTATAAATAGCATATCACGGTGTTTTGTGCAGCATCTCCATCAGTGCTGAGATGAAAGAAGTCATTTACAATGCAAATTGCTGTTTCCGTGTCCTTCAGGTAATTTGCTAATTAATAAACTATTCGTACGTATATACTGTAATACGTATACTCATGAGATTTGACATTTCTACTAAAGAGTTATTCTGTATACGAATCTATAATATATTATACTATTTATTAACATTTTCAAACGTCTGTTTCAGATATAAGAGAATTGAGAGCCGCATATCCTACGCATCTATAGCAATTTGCACAGCAGGCCTGTTATCGAGCACTGAAAAATAATTCATTAACAAAACACGAGATTCTTTTAAGCGAGAGTTGATTATAATTTTCTCCGCTATTAGAATCTTGTGAAATGTTATGAAAACATCAACGATCATCTTTTATCTTTCTGACTTTTTGAGAAATTGATTTTTTACTCTCAAAGCGTGTTTGTCCAATGCCATTTATTGTCCATTACAAGCAGTGAAAACAAGAATCTACAAAGAGCAACATTATGTATTAAATATACAATAAATGACGTAGAAGATTAAAAGTTTGTTCTCGTAGTAAAACTAATAAAAACAATAGAAATACAAGTGTCGTCTACATTTACACAGCGGCTTATAATAATCCGATTTAATAATTACCATATACTATCCGATTCACACAAAATTGTCTTCTTTTAATCATAATGATCATTTAAATATGAACTCCTGTTTCTTGATAGTTAAACAACAATTTCTAATGTATATATATTAAAAGAGATTGATTCAAATGTTTAGAATATCAAAATGCACTGGTATTGAAATAATCATTTATATTCAAAAAATTTTTTCGATCGGATGATACACGATAGATACTAAATTATAAGCCGCTGTATAAACGTAGTCTATGATAATTGTGTAATATATCATGTAATATATCAAATAAAATCATAGTAATGGTTTCTTATTAAAACGTGTTTTTTGTTTGTTTTTTTACAATTTATATTTTTATTGAACATTTTTATAAAATGTACGTATCGTGTTACATAATGTACAAGGCGAAAGTTATAAAAATAATATCACACGGCAGCGCATTATACGTTTATACGTATACTTATATATCTATACATACGAAGACTATCAAATTATATCTTTGGTCATGTATCTTGCACAAAAGGTAAAATCTACACATTTAATTACAATGAGCTACATATATTACGCATAAACAACTTTAGGAACTAGAACTTTTATTTACGTTTTGAAAGGTACTTAATCGTTATAAAAATAAAATAGGAAAAGATGAGAAAAATATCTTCCGCTCCGAACGAACTTACAGCAAAATAGAAATAATTTGAAACAAAAGATCTGCATTTCTCTCGCACTGACAACGAATTTACATTTATAATATCGTTAGTTCTCGTCTCTTTTTAGACTATTTGATAAGAATAATTACACATAAAAAACTAGTTTGAACTCATGTGAACACCGCCACAGTACATAACTGTATTTATAAAAACGAAATTGAAATATATAAGTATAATTGCAAAAATATGAATGTCACAATAAAAACAATACCAATATAAAAAATGCTTTCTTATGCTAAGACATTTCAGAAGCAGACAGCTTTTTACGGTTTTCTAACTGTAAGACAAGTTTCATAAGTAATATTGCATATCGGACATCGCTTATGTTCCAAACGTTCGATACATTCAATGCAACAGGCGAGATGACCACAGGGTACAAAAATGTGTGTTCGCGCATTGGTAACACACACCGTGCAAATATCTTCGGAAGGCTTCTCTTCTGATACATTTTCCTTGTTTTGAACATCCCAATTTACAGTATGGAATGAAAGTTCTTCAGAGGTGTTACGGTCATCCGAATACCAAAATCCATAATCGTCACTTGGCACCTCATATATTGCTTCAACATCTGTGAAGAGAAAAACAAAAAATTATTTTGCTTAATATATCTCTATGTGAAAAAATTAACTTTTGACTATATATTTTACAGTAGTTGCGTACTGCTAAATAGTAATAAGATTACATTGCACATTGCTGAGTTCGTTCTCCAAAATAGGACTATTGGATACTGTTATAGATGTTTCTTCTTGTCCCGTCGAATCTCTTTCCTGTGTAGATGCCGTCACGTTACTATCATTGAGCTCAGGTTCTGAAAGAAAGAATGTTACTTTTATTTTGCTTCATGTAGTGTGTAAACTGCAATGAGTCTCAACAGATATGCAGACATTATTAGTAATATAATAAATAAAAACTAAAAAAATTAGCTTAAAAAATATTAAATTAATGACAAATTTTTTTACCTGTGTTCGCTTCTGAGTTATTGTCATTCTCTCTTGGACAAGGTAATGAAGCTCTGCGTCGAGATCTGCGTGTAATGTTAGTCCTCTCTGAAAAAAAAAATTAAATGTTTTTTACAAAGCGAACATATAAAGTCATATATAATTTAAAAGTCTTATTTGCTATTAATGTTTTTTCCCATTTTAATATACTAAAAACAAGAAGAATATATTTACCTGTTTGGTTAGGTACGTTAAAGTCATCCGCAAAGAATGTCCCGTCTGCAACTTGTACGTCGCATGACGACGCTTCATCTAAAAGAAAATGTGTAGTTATAATTGCCGTTTAGAAAGGATATCATGAAAATAAAGCTGTAGCTATACATGGACACCTATATCCACCGCACATTTAAACACATAATGATAAATATATAGTCTCTCTATTTGAAGTTTGTATTATATGTAGATAAAACGTATATTGTGTGACAATTGAAAATCAAACAGCTGCATTTATTGCTATATATGTTAAAATATGCGGTAAGAACAGTAAGTTTAATATTAATATAATTTACATACCATCAAATGATGTCAAATGTTCAATTTGAAAAATATCATTCCTTGTGTTAAACATCAGTAAAAATTGCTTCAATGGCAACCTGAAAAATATCAAAATTGTGAGTTACAATAATCATCCAATATTTAATGCATATATTTATTTAATTATTTATTTATGCACACAAATAATACCTTTTTTCAATTAAACTCTTTTGCGCATTTATAATCTTCGTATCACGTTCTCTGTTTGCCCGTGTACGGGGTCGTCGGGGTTGGATACCGTTTTTTAAGCGTAAGAAATCCAATTCTTGGTCAGCAATTAAACATTTAAATTTTTCTGGAAAAAAGACAAATAATTCAAATAAATATATGAAAATTAGTAAACAATTACTTAGAAATTAAAAGTGAAAACAAGAGTTACATCACAATAACATTTTATCGTTAACATTACCTAAAAATGTCCAAACATTTATGTTTCTCGTGCCTAATTTCTGCGTTGCAATGTTGTGAAAACTTTCCACAATATTATTAGTGCGGATGGGACAACCGTAGGTGCTAATTTTGGGCGCCATATCTGCCCAGGTAAGCCTCAGGTAAGACACGAATTGTAAGACATTTGGATGTTCACGTGCAAGTAGGTCAGCCTCAGTTTGTATAATAAGCAGAGCTTCGTGAAACATATCTGCTGGTAGCAACGGCAAAGCCATTGTCATCGAAAGTATAGTTTGTGGAGCATGAGAAAGCCCTAATTTTCGCCACTTACGCAGCACAGCCTATTTCAAATAAAAGAAATGTAATATTAATTTAATGCAAATGTGTATTAGAATAATATATATATATATATATATATATATATATATATATATATATAAAATAAATATTTATCATCACATGAGAAAGAAGAAGAAATATTATTAATATGCGGTGACTTCAACGCGAGAATAAGAAGTGAAGAAGGAACACCATGGACAGAACATGATAAAGATGGAAATAAGAGAAGCTCAAAAGACAGACTGATAAATAAGCAAGGTAGATACCTATTGGAGATGGCCGAAGATAGAGGATGGATGGTGTTGAATGGAGAAAAATACGGTGACGAAGACGGCGAATGGATCTATGAAAAAAATGGAAATAGATCGGTAATAGATCTAGGAATCGCGAATATAGAAGCATGGGATAGAATAGAAAAATTCAAGGTGCAATGCAGGACAGATTCCGACCACCAACCAATAACAATAAGAATAAGAGGGAAAAAAGAGGAAAGGAGAACAAGGAGTGAAGAAAAGGAAGAGATTCAGGACTGGTCTGAGGAGGTAAAGAAAGCATTTAAATCAAACATAGAAAGAGCAGAATGGAGAGTTACGAGCAATGTTGAAGAGAAATGGAAGGAAATGAAGGACAACATAGGAAATGCAATAAAAAAGAAAAAGAAAGGAACAGGAAGAAAGATAGGGTGGAGTCCGTGGTGGGACAACGAGTGTAAGAAGATGAAAAAAGATCTAAACAAACAAAGAAAGAAAATAAATGGAGGAGAAGAGGAGAAGAAAAAGATGGAAAGAAATGAAACACTGCTATAATTCGTTATGCCTAAAGAAGAAAGAAGAGTGGAAGAGGAAGGAGGAGAGAGAAATCGAAGAGATAAAGACAGAAAAACAAGCATGGGACTTTATAAATAGGAGAAGGAAGAAAAGAGAAAAGGTATGCAAGCAAATTGAGTTGAATGAGTGGAAAGAATACTTAATGAAAAATCTAGAAGGAAGTGAAGTAAATCATGGCGGAATGGGAGCAAGAAATGAAGAAGAAGGAGATGCAATTGAACTGACGATCAAAGAGGTATTAAACGAAGTAAAAAAGTTGAAGAATGGAAAGGCAACAGGAGAAGATGGTATAAGAAACGAAGTATGGAAAAGTGGAGATGACAACCTAGTTAAAAATGCCACCGAAATAGTCAAGATGGTATGGGAAGGAAAAGGTTTTCCAGAAGATTGGAGAATGGGGGTGATAATACCGATACGAAAGAAAGGAGACAGAAAAAAGGTAGAAAGTTACAGAGGGGTAGTACTTACGAGCACGCTATATAAGATATATGCGAACTGCTTAAAAACAAAGATTGTAAAGGAGTTAGACGAAAAGGGTGGATGGAGCAGGACACAGGCAGGTTTTAGGGAAGGAAGAGGAACAATAGAGAATATAAAAATATTAAAACATGTGATAGGAAAGAGGATCAAAAGAAAAGGAGGAAAATTGTTTGCTTTTTTCGCAGATCTGAAAGCAGCGTTCGACAGATTAAATAGAGAAGAAATATGGGAGATGATGAAAAAGAGAGGAATAAGTAAAGGTCTAATTGATAGAGTGAAAGAGATTTATAGCGAAACTAGATACAGAGTGAAGATAGGCAATAAAGAAACGGAAGAATTTTGGGCTGTAAAAGGAGTGAGGCAGGGATGTCCAATTAGCGCGACATTATTTGTATCTCTTATTTATATATTTCAGACATAGAAGAAGAAAAATCCTGGTGGAGTGAAGATCGGAAAGGAAAAGATATGGTCGCTAGAATATGCAGATGACATAGTACTTGTTGCAGAAAATGAAGATATGATGAATATAATGATGGTGTTCTACAGGTATATAAAAAAGAAGAAACTAGAGCTAAGTACAGAAAAATAAAAAATAATCGTATTCAAGAAGGGAGGCGGCAAAGAGAAGAAGAGAGAATGGTAATGGGGAGACACGAGAATTGAAGAGACAAAAGAAATTAATTACTTACTCTTACTTAATTATAAAATATGCAGAAACAATAATGACGAGATGCACATAAAAGACCAGAATAAGGAAAGGAAAAATTGCTATGGCATGGATATGGAGTTATGGAGAAAGGAAGTTTAACGCGAATATAATATGGAGAATGAAATTGTTCGATAGAATCATAAAACCAATAATGTTATATGGAGTAGAGATATGGGGATACAGAGAGAGGAAGGAGGTAGAGGTAGTCCAAGAGAGATACATAAGGTGGATTCTAGGTTTACAAAGATCTACCCCGGGGTATGTGGTGAGAGAAGAAATGAAAAGAGCGAAGATAAGAATTGTAGCGGTAAGCAGAGCGGCAAAATATGAAGAGAAAATAGGAAATGACAACGGAAATGTAATTCTAAGAGAATGCTGGAAGGAAAGAAAGGAGGAAGAAAGCAGAGAAGATATACAATATTGGTCGACAGAAAGTAAAGAGAGAAGAGAGTACATACAGAGATGTGGCATGAGCGAGGAAGAACTGATAAGGATAGGCGATGAAGGTATTAATTGCATGGTGTCAAGAGACAGAGAAGTAGATATGCAGGAGAGAGCCGAAAAAATTTAAAACTCAAAAGCGTGCAAGGATTATAAAGATGTCAAAATAGGATGGCTGCCTAGATATATCAAAGATGGAGTCAGAAAAGGGAAGGAAAAGATAAGCCTTATAGCGAGAATGAGGTGTGGAAACGTGACAAGAGGGAATATGTATTGGATGAATGAGGAATGGAGAAAATGTAGACTATGTGAGAAAGAAAACAAAGATATGCGACATATAAGTACGAGATGTGAAAAAGTGGAGAGTTGGAAGGGAAGAATGGATGATATGCTGAGTGACGATGGAGCAGAGTATGGATGGATGAAAGGTTTGAAAGAGATAAAGTTAGAAATAGAGAAAGAAAAGAGTAAATAGTTCAAATGTAAAAATTTATAATATATGTATTGTTCGAATAGTTTATAAGTAGGATCGTAACAGCAAAATGTAAAAACCGGAAACAGGATTTGACAAATGTATAGTTGTGTAAAGTCTGGCAGGCTAAACTGCTATGTAAGCACCAGAAGGTGAAGCATTAATAAATACTACTATTTATCATCACATGAACTCTACCTGATTAAAATGGAACCAACATCCACTTAATTTCGCATTGGGAAACTTATTACTCAATGATTTGATTGCAGCCATTTCATAATCACTCATAATAAATTCCACATTTTGTTCAAGCTGTGGTACCAACTCCTTAATTTTGTCCCACAAAGCATCATAAAATGTGGTTGTACGTTGTTCACACATTATAAATAAAGTTGCAATACCCTGCAAAGATTAAATTGTCTATTATTGTTACTTTTTGAAACACAATTAAAATAGATATAAAATTTAATAAATATTTTACCATATCCATGTAACGTATATGGACTGAATAAAACTGTGCAATGTGTGGTATGCGAGGAAGAACCTTAAAAGAAATAAATGTAATTATTTTTTTATATTCTGATTTCAAACTATATCATATGCAAAAGAATATAGTTTTACGATATAAATTTTATTAATTGCAATAAAGTATCAATAGAAAGTAGTCAGACTTACAGAAAATGTTCCGTCTACATATATTTCAGTAGCTGATGATAAGCCTTGTAATAAATCAGTAGTTGAGAAAATAATTGCTACTTTGTCATTGTTTGAAATTACGCTCCCTTGATAGATATTTTTCATCATGTCAGAATTTTCGATAATATCACGTAATGATGCCAATGTTTCAGGTACAGATGGTCTGACCTTAACGCGTTCACGATGCATGGAAACTCTTAAAGATGGAAAACTCAAAAATTGTCCAACATTTGGATTACTATAAGTAAAAGAAAGGGATTATAGAAATAATACAATATACATAAATATAGTAGGTACCCTAACAATAAACATTACTGACATGACTGAGGGGATTTTGATTTGCATCTATTCTATTCTCTTCAGTATTTTATAAGAACGTAATAATAATTTTTCCATATGGGCCTTACTTTGTTCTCTCTGGTGGCCATATAGAAGAATAAATATTACCGTGTTTTTTCTTATAAAAACCTGAAGAGAATTAGGTAAATGCGAATTAAAATCGCTGGTAACGTCGATAGTTTTCATTGTATCACGTATGTCTGGTTTACTAGATTTGTGGTTGCTAAACATTTTCAATCGAGTGCATTGTTTTTACCGTATCGAACCTAACGGATCGGGTGCCAATAAAGAAGATAAAGAAGTGCATTGTTTATAAATATTACGAGTGTTGATAAATCTAAAATGATAATTTTATGTCAAAATACTGTTTAAATATACAATTGTTACTTTTTACATTTATTAACAGTGCAAACATACAAATATTTATAAACAATAAACTAGTAAGTGACCAGACATATATGACGTACACATACACAAGTAGTGCACATGTAAAATTTTCTTACCTTCTACATACTGAATCAAATATTTCCTTCAGATCGGTACAAGTCTCTCGAGAGAGTTGCAGCATTCTTTCTTTCATTTCATGTTGCATCATGATAAACGGTGTTTTAGCATGGTTATGCCTTTCCTGAATTTCTACATTATCATTTTCAACGATTATTGCACCTCGACATCGACTTGTTCTACGTGTATTGCATCGAAAAGTATTGATAGAGCGTTTATCCTTGTCGTACACATAATCATTATGTACATAAAGAAGCGATCCTTTCTGTTTTCCAGATATGACTTGTAACTGTAAAGAGAAACAATTTTCTAATTATATATAATATTTCATGTCATAAATATCGACTCGATCGATTTTGTTAAAATAAACATGTAGATTTTCTAAGATATTCAATGCTTTAATTGCATACATTAATATAACAGTTTCAAAACTTATTTCTTTTCGTTGTAGTAGATACTTACGCTAGTAGCCATTCCGTAGACAAAAAAGAGTGTATGGCAAGAAAACACGATGTTACTTCTTGCAAACTTTTTTAGAATATTAGGTCACAAAGGCAGTTTATGATATATAAAGAGAATGACATGAGCAAAATTACAACACGAGCTGATACAATAAGAGCTTGGATGATACAACAAGAGCTTGACCGATACGACACGAGCAGAGGCAAAGTTCAAATGGCAACGTTCTCCTTCTTCTCCTGTATGATAGCACTTCTCTAGTCAAATGGTCATCTGCAATTCTATAATTTTAATGCTGCGTTCCCACTATACGCGTCGCGCGTCGCGTCACGACGCCGCGTCATGAGTCATCCAATCAAAACGTTTCATTTTATGACGTCATTTTAAAATAAAACGTTTTGATTGGATAACTTATGACGCGGCGTCGTGACGCGTATAGTGGGAACGCAGCATAAGACAATGAAATAATTGTTATTAAACAGAATGGTTTCTGAGCGTGTACCATATCTTAATTACAGTTTGGTATTTATTTCTGAATAAAGAAATAGCTAATTTTGAAGAAATTAATTTAGAAAATGAGGTACAAAAGCTCTCTTAATTTTATTAAAATCTATAAAATACAAAATTTACTATAAATTTTTTTATCGTTATAATTAGAAATATCCTATATGTTTAATACATTATTTTATATACGTATTAATTAATATTAGTATTGCTTTTTGGAAAAATGAGTTGTATTGTTGTAAAAACTAATTTATATTATGATTGAAATTTGGCAATATTGCATTAAATAGTTAAGTTGGTCATCCTAGCTAGTTTATAATCGCTACAACATCAACACAGAACTAATACCTCTCCAAAGAAGTTATACATTTATATTACACGTTGTTATGCGTACGTTGTTGCTAAGTTTCAGAAGGAAATGTCAATTGCAAGGAGAATTAGATTTTTTCACAATTCAGATATTGAAGATCAATTTTTTCCTAAATTACGCGGTAAACTAATATCTTATGGTCTATGAGCTGTATTCAGAACGCGCTTACAACGATGTTAGCGCCAGATATTAGCGCTCCTAGACATTCCTGCTGGATTGCTTACGATCTAGTAAATTACAATAATTGCACCACTCAATACTCAGGATTTCTAGTAATTTACTAGATCGCAAGCAATCGCTGGCTTAAAACTTTAAGGCAGAGTTTCCACTGAGCGCGTCACGCGTCGCGTCATCCATCGCAACCAATCAAACATCTTATTTTATTACATTATTTGTGACGGGATGTTTAGATTGATTAACGACAGACGACGCGACGCGTGACGCGCTCAGTGGAAACTCAGCCTAAGTGCAATGGCCTTTACTGTCACCAAAAAAGTTAAAAGTTTGCCAACTCTCTTTTGACAATCGCAATTGACAAGCGCAACGTGGAAATAACACTTCTAGCCGTTGCCATCGTTTGCAACGTATTGTAGAACCGGCTTTAGAACAGTTATATTTCATAATAATTTTCTTCAAAACGGCACGGTAAATTGACTTCAAATTTTACATTTAGGAACAAAATACATTAATAAACATCTTAACAATATATTGTAACAATGGTGTTATCTTTGAATATCTATCTTTAAGACGTTCTTGAAATAATAGCGTTTTCACTGGCAGAGCTGGTGCGCATTTAGTGCACATTAAAGCCGTCGTACACAAACCAACGTAAAGTGTATGTTTAATATAAACGGGTTAAATCATGAAATCTTCGATATTCTTTATTGCACTGTTTGGTAAAATATCTACTGGGTATTTTATCAATTTAAATATTTGCATTTTACTTTAAATATTAGAGATGAAATGTGTACAAAGGCTTTAATGTGCACTGAGTGCGCACCAGTTCTGCCAGTGAAAAACGCAATAAGACTCGACTATAGGTTTGTTCGCGTTGCATGAAATCCCCAAACATTTTTGCACTTGAAATGAGATAAATATATATTCGGCCGTTGGAGAGAGAGAAAGCGAAGATGCTGAGTGGAAAAAGTGCAAGCAACGCGAACAGACCCTACGAATACCGGCCTTTATATTCCATCTAGATATATATTTGTATGTTTATGATTGTCGCGGCAAAGGAGAAGGACATTGTCGTTTTAACCTCGTTTCTGCTCATGTCGTATCGGTCAAGCTCTTGTTGTATCAACTCGTGTAGTAATTTTGCTCGTGTTGTATTAATTTTGCTCATGTTGTTCTCTTTACATTCTAAACTGTGTAACTTAATATCCTAAAGAAGTTGGTAGGAAGTAACATCGTTTTCTTCCCGTTTTTTCCTGGTTCCTGAGTTGTTACCGTAAGTACAACGCAATAAAAAAAAGTATTTGTTGTATATAGGCCTGAGCATAAAAATTGTCATAATCGTTTCCGAGTCGCAAACGCAAATCGGCGTCGGAAGTCAACGTACAAGAATTGACGTAAACGTATGTCGCATCGAAGTCACGCGATAGAAATAGCACACGCTATAAACTTCCAATTCTGACTTACTTACGTTTGCGATTTTGTCAGGCAAAAGTTATAACAATTTTTGTGCTCAGATCGTGTTATGGGTCGTCTCAATAGCCGTAAGACTTTGCAGAGGTACTGCTTACATATTCCAGGCTTGCAAGACGTAAACAGTAAGGCATATTCTACAACATATTGCATGTTGTTGTCGGATGTCGGAATGAGAGAATTTCTTTTTCGAAAAGGAGTTTTTCTGATATATATATATAATGTAACTGATGCTCGGTGTTGACTGGACGGTTTAATAATTACCGTATACTGTTTAATGTAAAAGTTTTCTTTTTATTATAATGTTTAAATATAAAGCTATTTTGACGCTGTAAATATTTGAATCAATCTCTTTTAATGTATGTATGTGTGAGTACACACTAGAAGTCATAGTTTAAGCATTGAAAGAGGCTCATATTTAAGCATTATAATCGTAAGAAAAAATTTTTCATTAAATACTATATGATATCTAAATTATATAAGTTGTCATGTAAACCCAGTCTAGGTGTGCAATTAAAGTATTAAATTTATGTGTGTGGTCACAAAATATATATTTTTACTCTAAGAAAATTACTTTAGCTAAAAATTTAAAATATGAAACATTTAAGACATTTGGCTTTTCAGAGATACTACAAAAACATTTGCAATGTATTGCCACAAAATTTGGTATTACAGCATAGTACTTTGGTATTATGGTCATTATTTAATAATCCATTGCACATATTACAATTATTTTGAGGAAAAAAAGTATATACTAATAAAGTGCAAAAAATTATATATATATATATATTTAGTATTTTGTATACTGCACAATATCTCAGAAAACCTTTTTCATTTGTGTTATGCTGAAGAAATAATATATATGTCACGAACTTTGTAAATAAAATATTCATGATCAATAGGAGTATTTCATATTTCTCAATTTTTTTATATTGATTTTTATTTTACCAATAATTTTCTAGATGAACGAAATACCTGGAAAGCAGCCTGGTACAACAGTTTATGTGTACAATGACTACACCTATAACAAAGATTCTCGCAATAATAACATTTTACGATGCAGTACTCGTCGTTCTTCAAGATGTCCTGGTACTATAACCATTGATAATAATGGCGAAATACATTTAAAAGAAGAACATAACCATACTAAGACACAATGGAAAATACAACAGTCTGCTATGATATTAGAAATGTTACAACTTTGCCGAGAGACGTCTTTGCCTCTAAAAGAAATATTCGATAGTGTCTGTAGAAAGTAAGTACATATTCTGTTTCTTAGTTTTATTAAAGCAATTTTTAAATGAGGTAAAAAGACATTCGGTACACATATAAAAACATGCTTCTTAAAAAGATGTTACTTTTATGTAAACTGTTAAAAACTTGTATCAAAAAATGTTATTACTTTAATGTAAGAAAAAAGTCAAAAGTTTATTTACAAGGAAAATATTTGTTTACCTTTATTAGAAATAATTTATCATGAAACTATTTTTTTGTACAAATAATAGATGTATATAAATCTGTTAAATCTGTTTTTCCTACAAAAGTATTAACATCAAACAATTGATAATGAATTGTTTTGTTAAAAGTACGCAAGATTGCAAAAATAACTTGTATTAAATATAAAACAGAAATTAATTATAAATAACAGTGTTTCTAGGTATATCTAATAGATATGTAATTTAGGATTTAAATGTGTATTTTTTGTATAAAAATAATGCCAACAGATGAATCAATATTTATAATACAAATTTATTCTTTTTTAACATAATTGTATATTATTTAAATTTTTTTTATATTATTAATATATAACAGCATAGTGAAATTGAGATTCAAATATACTTGATTATATTAAAGTAATTTTTCAAGTTTTTGGACAGGTTGCATAAAAGTAAAGTTTTTTTTATACAGCATTTTTTTCATGCGCATTTAGCGTTTTTCTTAATGTTTTTCTAAAGGTAATTTTTTTTATGATACCACTTTTTTGTACATTTAACTTTACACGCTTTTTGGAAGGAATAAGATACCCCCGTTATATTACTTTATACATCTTTTTTTCATGTAAGCATTTAGCGGTTTTATCTTTTTATTTTATTTTTAACAGCCAAGATCGAAATTTATTTTATGTTATTACATTATATAAATGTAATTATTTGACAGATAACATTATTATACATGAATTGATTGAAGCTAATATAAATTGACATAAGTTAATGAGAATAAAGTGATACAAAATATAGATTGAAAACTTTGTTGCTTCTAAAATATTTTTGGAACGTCTTAAATATAAAATATTTCAAATATTCGACAGATAATACGTCCTAAAACAGTTACTTTCATACATGCTGTGTAATAAGAATTCAATTGTTAAGTTACCTAAAATTAATTTTAATAATATAGAGAATTTCTTACATTTTCTTAGACATGTTGCTTATATTTCCTAATAAAAAGTTGTATAATTAATTAGAGCTATAAATCACATAATCAATTCATTAATTAATAATAATTTACCTCTTCTATGACATCTCTAGAAAGGGAAAACTATTTCCCTTTACACAGTCAGTCTCAAATGACTTGTCGGACTTTGATATTCGCCTTGACCTTCAAAAAGTTCGAGATCGTTAGTCTTCCGTCGCTCGCTATTCAATACAAAGTTAAGAACAAAACAAGACCAACTATTATCTGCTTTAACAGAGCTTTAACATGCTTTTACCATGATTAAAGCAGAGAATACATTACGAAAAAATTTTTCTGCATTTTAGTAAATATTAGTTTGCATACAACTGACTCCATTTACTAAAATGAAGAATTTTTTCCTTTTTATTAGTATATTTTTTTCTCAGTGAATACACATACACTAATAAAAAGGAAAATGTCTTTATTTTAGTAAATGGAGTCACAGTTGTATGCAAACTAATATTTAATAAAATGCAGAAAATTTTTTTATCAGTGTGCTTTGTATTTATGCTTTCTGAAATATAAAATATACAATTGTATAGCCGGTATTCATAATTGGTAATCGATTCTATTCAAGACCGTCTTAAGTAATGTCTAATACGACTCTGTGATTGGTTCATGATATCTTAAGAGAGAGTGTACTTAAGACGATTTTAACTATAAGATCCAACTATGAATATACTAACTATTCATATATCTCAACTCTTCTCTACTTTAACAAATTATTTCTATTACAGATATTAAACGTTAAAGTTAACGAAATAGAATAATATGGCAATTTTTGGATATATAATACATTTTAATAGTTTGTGCGCTTTGTTAAAGCAAATAACAGTTGGTCATTGAAGATGGTCATTGAACCTTGTTTTGCTAATAACTTTTTAATGAACAATGAGCGACGGGATAGGTCAATAATCTTAAACTCCTTCAAGGTTAAGGTCAACATCAAAGTCAGTCAAAAGTCATTTGGGGCTGACTGTGTAAAGAGAAATATTTACCCTATTTAATTTATCTTCTTTTAAAATATTTTCCTCATTAAAATTAAATTTACATATAAAATATCTGTTGAAAGCTTCTTGCTAACTACTTTACTCCATTTGTGTAATAAACTGTGATTTTTTATAAAGAAATATGCGAGAAAAATAGATTTAAAATGATAAAAGAAAGCTTTATACAAGGTTTAATATATACCTTCCAAACTTTAAACAAAGCCCAAGTTGTCTAACATCTAAAACTTTTTTCTCTTCTTTCTGTTGTTCTACCGCTTAAGTATGCAGCTAGGAACAACGCAACACTCCTATTTTTTATTTTTAGTTTACAGATTTTACTAATAAAAGTAATTGTGTGTTTTGAACTATCATATTCACAGACACGGAGAAGACAATTAGCATTTACACTGTTTGACGTCCTCAAAAATATCTTAAAAACGTATACTGATCGTTCTTTGTTCACAGAGAATAATCTTATCTTTCTGTCTTATTTTATTCAGTATTTCTGTAACAATGCTGCTGTAAGCGATAAAAATTATAACTATATCTTTACATCGTTTTACGTTTAAAAACATATCTAAAAAATATTTGCCTATTATTCTCTAGTACAGGAATTCTCTAACTTTCTTAACGACAATTTTGGTATTGCTAACGCGACATTCAACCAATTACGACTCAGCGTTGAAAAGAATATACTCTAAACGATAACAAAAATTGTCGTTAAAAAGTTAGATAATTCCCGTTCTGTTCTCTAATCTTCGTGATTTTAAAAATAAATTCAAAATTCTGGCCCATGGGATTTGATAAAAACCGACTTTTTACTTTTTGGAATCTTTCTGATAATATCAAATAAATAGTTTTATATACATATACTAGCTGCTCACCTATACTATATATTTAGTACTTACTAAAAAAAGGGATTGTTTAAATGGAACAAGCATTATCTTTTTATTTATTTTTATTTCAAAATTAGCAATGTAGCACATGTTTGTATGCGTGTTGCATGTATGCTAAATTCATGACGACGTAGTATGACTAAACTTCCATTAGAGCACGCACAGTATTAATATCCATTACAGATACATATAGCATCGTCTGTCCTAAGTCTCAAAGTCATGACAGTCATTTATTTATATCATTACGATCATGACTATCGTGATCAATCGGTCATGACACTGTTACGACTTCAGTCACATCATTTGGCATGTGTGAAATTAACTTGCAGAAAAATGTTATACGAGTGATATCTAGCGCGTAAAGTCCTTTAAATTAATAACAGACAGCATTATAATTATTAATAGACAGCTTTAGACGTGCTGTATGAAAATTTCTTTGCGGAATTTCACTTTTATAACATTAAATTCTACTTTTTCTGCCAATTAATTTTACACATGTCAGTGATTTAACATATATATAAAGTTGTAATAATTAATTTTATATACTTAAAGATGAAAAATATTAATTTTATTATATGCTTTTTAAATCCTTTTTTTCCATCTGATATTTTTAATTTGTTAATTTGATTTAATTCTGTTCTTTAGAGTGATCAATATAATGCATAATTTTGGCTCTTTTCATTAACTTTAGAAATAAATAATTATTCCTTGGCTAATACAATTTGTAATTGCTTGTAAACTTAATATGCAGATATCCTGAAGAAGCCACAACATTGTCATATGCTACAGTAAAGTGTACATTGTACCGTGAAAGAATTAAACTTCGCCCACGTTTGCCAAAAGACATGAAGACTCTTGCTGCGAGTTTAGCAGCATATGTACCTCTTAAAGGATTTTATAAAGACAGTGTTACTTGTAATGATGGAAAAATAGCATTAATATTTACAACTGATAAACTCTTACATGAATTAGGAAAGTCAACGGAACTTTATGTAGATGGAACATTTAATGTAAGTTCATGTGCAATAGATTAAATACTTATTTTTCTATATTTTTTGGTTGCTTTCCAGCTAGTCACACAAATCGACATATGAATTATTTTGTTTTTATTGCTTATTGGATATTGAACAGAAAGATACTTGTGTCGACTTGTCTTGTTAGCTGGAAAATGATGTTAGATAAAATAATGTGACATAAATAATATTTTCTGTTTTCAGATCATTCCACGTGTGCCACTAATGAGTCAAATGTACACTATTCATATCCGACATACAAACGTAGTAAGTACATTGTAACTATACAACATTGTAGTTATAAATAAAATTATATATATGTTTCTTCAATTTTTAAGGGTGTTGCTACGATTTTTATCCTCTGTGAATGTCGCTCTAGTAATATGTATACAGCTATATGGAAAAAAATTGTCGAATTAGTACCAACACTTGAAAATAATGTGAAGTTTTTAATGAGTGATTATGAGACGGCTGCCATGAAAGCAATGAGTGAACAATTTCCAACAGCAGAGGCACATGGATGCTGGTTTCACTTTAATCAGGTATGGTAGTTTACTAAATTATTATTATTAATAAATAAAAATTATTATACACGACATAGAGGACATTGTAGCTTGTTTAATGTCTCACATGGTTCTCCTCTCGCAAAGCAACGGGAAACCAACGAGAGTATCTTATGCCCGGTGTCCACGATGCAAGACTTGGTCCAAGTTTTGGTTTAAGCCAATGAAACTGCTGCTTTTCTGTAAGAGCTGCAAGTTGATTGGCTTAAACCGAAACTTGGACCAAGTTCTTGCATCGTGGACACAGGGCATTAGAGAAAGATACTCTTTGCCTTATTAATGTTTCCCACTTACAAGGGAACCTACAGTTTAACGTGGATTCCGAACTACAGATATGTCTTAAGATGAGTCTCAAGATGTACCCTCATCTTAAGACATATCTGTGGTTCGGAATCCACGTTAAGCTGTAAGTCCCCTTGTAAGTGGGAAACACTAACAAGGCAGAGAAGTCGCCAACGTTTCTAGAGATTATGGCAAATAAGAATACACGAACATTTTTTTACAGGCACTTTCGCGTTACTGGAGACGATTAGGATTAACGGATGCACCAAGAAATATTTTGTCCATGACTATGACAATGGCATTGATTCCTTCTAACTACTTTGAAGAAGCATTTTCTCTAATACAACTGGAAGCTAATCAGATTTCCACTGAATATCCTGCTATCTGTGACTTTTTAAATTATATACGCAAAACTTGGCTACCATTAGCGTCAAAAGTTAGCGTTTGTGATTGTCCTGTGAGGACAAATAATATAACAGAGAGCTTTCACAACATAGTAGGAAAAAGAATCAGAAAAGGAAATATTTGGAACTTCTTAGGTAATGTTATTATTAATACTTCTTTTGTTTCATTTAAAAAATAAAATGAATAAGCTTTATAACTTTCTACTTACAGATAATCTACAAAAAATAATTGTTGATGAAGAAATAAAACTGAAACGTCTACAAGCAGGCGAGAATATTGGATGTCGTACCAATATTAAAAATAAAACGCGAGATCATAAAATACTGGAGGCTCAAAGACATTTTACAAATGGCAGGTTTGTAACAAAATCGTATTAAAGTCTTCTAAAGTATGTCAAGTAATTAATTATTAAAGTATATTTTGATACATGTTACATTTCATTTTTAAAATTATTTGTTTTAATGTTAAGTTTGTGTGCGTCGAATGCACACATGCTTCTATATATACATCTATTACATATTTGCATTTTTCTACTTCTTCATAAATGATGTATTAAATTGTACTTTTTATTGTTTGCAGAATAAGTCTTCAATGCTTTTTACACCTATTCAGTGACGGATGTGAAAATTTTTTTCAAAATGATAAATTAATCTCCAAAGGTATGTCTCTATTCGTAATAGTAAAAATAACATTTAACATAATACTAAACACAACATCAAATATAAAATTATTACAAATATAATAATGCACAAATATTTATACACAATGCTCTCAATCAAAAATGTTTAGAAATCTAAAATTTTTGAACCAAATTTCACATAATTTAGTGCCAACATAAGTAACTATCTATCCTACATTCTGATTTTAGTTTACTTCTTGCAGTACTACTGGTTAAGAATCCTAGCTTATGTTATTAAAATATTAAATACATATTTCAATTAAATACAAATTAAATTTTGTTTTCCAAGTGTTATTAATAAAGAATAAGATTTTTTTGTTTTTTTACTGCATTTTTTATGATTCTTTTTGTATTTGTTATTATAAAAATTAAAATTAATTGCATTTCATTTTAGATATTAAAGATGACAGTCAGGCGGATACATCAAAATCTGATGAAGATGTGGCCTCCAAAACAAAATTAAATACATTGTCCAATAATACTAATAGTAATACTGACTGTAACATTGATGAAAACATAGCAAAGGAAAAACCAGTACAAGAAGAATTACTTCATTATGAAGGAGAAAAGTGTGTACCCGTAAAACGTTCAAAAAGAACACAACAAACAAAAAAAAACAAAACAAACAAAAAGAAGAAAAAAACTGTTAACCGCCGACAAAGGTAACGTATAATTTTAATGTTTTATTCACAAATTTCAGGTATTTTAAATGTAGTGAAATTACGTAGCACGCATTATTGAGTTTTTCTTAAATCACTTTCTTCATTATTACTAGTACATAGTTCTTGTAAAGAGAAAGTCGAATATCTCCGAGAACGTCAAGTATTTTTCAATCTCACAAATTCAGTCTGTATTTATAATTAAATTTAGTCTTTGTACATATAAATAAAAACTAATTTTTCTTTTTTTAATTTTTCACAACTTAATTTTCAAATTTTATTTTTTTTCAAGTTTATTTTATTATTGCATCAGACAAAATTTTTTATACTAATTGTTGCAATTGTTATTTCTTACTAATAGAAAACTCTTACAATAAACACGGAAACATACCTGAGCGGAGTACTGATATGACGAAATTTCCGAAATTGGTTTTACCTAGAATTGATCAACAGCTGCAGACAAATGGACGGCAAGCATTACAAAAGCTGGATAATTCAAACTGTCAAGTTTAATAAAAACCCTCTTGTATTTTTGTACTCCGTGGTCATTTCGCCTGTTGCGTTTAATGCATCGAACGTTTGGAACGTTATCGATGTCCGGTATGAGATATTATACTTATGAAAAGTATTTTAGAGTTAGAAAACCCGTAAGAAGCTGTCTGCTTCTGAAATGTCTTAGCATAAGAAAGCATTTTTTATATTGATATTGTGACATTCATATTTTTGCAATTATACTTACATATTTCAGTTTTGTCTTTATAAGCACAGTTATGTACTGTGGCGGTGTCCACATGAGTTTAAATTAGTTTTTTTTTATACGTAATTATCCTTATCAATCAGTCTAAAAAGAGACGAGAACTAACGATGTTATAAATGTAAATTCGTTGTCAGTGCGAGAGAAATGCAGATCTTTTGTTTCAAATTATTTCTATTTTGCTGTAAATTCGTTCGGAGCGGAAGATATTTTTCTCATCTTTTCCTATTTTATTTTTATAACGATTAAGTACCTTTCAAAACGTAAATAAAGGTTCTAGTTCCTAAAGTTGTTTATGCGTAATATATGTAGCTCATTGTAATTAAATGTGTAGATTTTACCTTTTGTGCAAGATACATGACCAAAGATATAATTTGATAGTCTTCGTATGTATAGATATATAAGTATACGTATAAACGTATAATGCGCTGCCGTGTGATATTATTTTTATAACGTTTCGCCTTGTACATTATGTAACATGATACGTACATTTTATAAAAATGTTCAATAAAAATATAAATTGTAAAAAAACAAACAAAAAACATGTTTTAATAAGAAACCATTACTATGATTTTATTTGATATATTACATGATGTATTACACAATTATCATAGACTACGTTTATACAGCGGCTTATAATTTAGTATCTATCGTGTATCATCCGATCGAAAAAATTTTTTGAATATAAATGATTATTTCAATACCAGTGCATTTTGATATTCTAAACATTTGAATCAATCTCTTTTAATATATATACATTAGAAATTGTTGTTTAACTATCAAGAAACAGGAGTTCATATTTAAATGATCATTATGATTAAAAGAAGACAATTTTGTGTGAATCGGATAGTATATGGTAATTATTAAATCGGATTATTATAAGCCGCTGTGTAAATGTAGACGACACTTGTATTTCTATTGTTTTATTAGTTTTACTACGAGAACAAACTTTTAATCTTCTACGTCATTTATTGTATATTTAATACATAATGTTGCTCTTTGCAGATTCTTGTTTTCACTGCTTGTAATGGACAATAAATGGCATTGGACAAACACGCTTTGAGAGTAAAAAATCAATTTCTCAAAAAGTCAGAAAGATAAAAGATGATCGTTGATGTTTTCATAACATTTCACAAGATTCTAATAGCGGAGAAAATTATAATCAACTCTCGCTTAAAAGAATCTCGTGTTTTGTTAATGAATTATTTTTCAGTGCTCGATAACAGGCCTGCTGTGCAAATTGCTATAGATGCGTAGGATATGCGGCTCTCAATTCTCTTATATCTGAAACAGACGTTTGAAAATGTTAATAAATAGTATAATATATTATAGATTCGTATACAGAATAACTCTTTAGTAGAAATGTCAAATCTCATGAGTATACGTATTACAGTATATACGTACGAATAGTTTATTAATTAGCAAATTACCTGAAGGACACGGAAACAGCAATTTGCATTGTAAATGACTTCTTTCATCTCAGCACTGATGGAGATGCTGCACAAAACACCGTGATATGCTATTTATAACATAAATATAGAATCTGATTCATTACTGAAAATAAGGAATGTAATACTTCTTTGAATATTGCTAGGAATGTTATTAAACTGCATTCTTGTATTATTACGAAATATAAAAATACACAATACTTACTGACATTGCATTCAAATTGAAGCTCAAAGTAGCATGTTTCTGAAATAAAAATAAATTATTACGCTGACACATTACGAGAGGTTAGGAAATCTGTCAAAACAACTGTGTGCAAGGCAAAGATACGGAATGATATAATTATTAATTATTTACGGACAACACACACCATGCAAAAAGCTGAAATTTACTTAATACACTTTCTTTATTTCTACAAAGTTAATGCGCTCCAAATTGTTATAATCATAAGCAATCACAGTAAATTTGTCAGCAAGAAATCGCAGTTGTAACAACTTGGAGCGTAATGACTTTATTGGAAAAAAATGTACTGGTGCTAATTATTTTACAGACGAGCATGTTTCTGCGTTTTATTGGTACGATGCTGTCCGTCAATAATTAATAATTACATTATATTATTCTCCAGTTTTGCCTCACACTTCATTGCCGTTTCTTACATGTATCAACAATCATAACGTATGAATATTCAAGATACGCTTGATCTAACTGTGCGCGATTGTACGGTGCGCGATTGTACGGTGCGCGATTGTACGGTGCGCGATTGAACGGTGCGCGATTGTACGGTGCGCGATTGTACGGTGCGCGATTGTACGGTGCGCGATTGTACGGTGCGCGATTGAACGGTGCGCGATTGAACGGTGCGCGATTGTACGGTGCGCGATTGTACGGTGCGCGATTGTACGGTGCGCGATTGAACGGTGCGCGATTGTACGGTGCGCGATTAAACGGTGCGCGATTGTACGGTGCGCGATTGTACAGTGCGCAAAAGAACAGTGTCCAATGCAACATACGTTTATTTATATAAATAAGTTAATAATATTTGTTGTGTCCAAAAGCAACGGTGTCCAATTGAACTGTGCGCCAATGAAATGTGTCCAAACGAACTGTGCGCAATTGAAACGTGTCTAATCGTACGGTGCGCGACTTTATGTGTCCAATAGTACTGTGCGCAATTGCAACGTGCGCAATTGTACTGTGCGCCAATGAACCTCTCCCCTCAGGACACCCCTCCCTCTGCGATGCTGGCTCTCGGGATACGCAGACGATGTATACCTGGGAGTCAGCGGGGAGGGATGGGGGGGTTAGCCAGACTGGCCGAGGCGGCAGCTGCATGCGTGGTGCGCTCCATACGGAGGCTGGGACTGGAAGTGGCCCCGCAGAAGACAGAGGTAACTGTCTTCTATAACAAAAAGCGGGGCCACATACCTCCACCGGTGGGGCTCAGCCTCCGGGTCGAGGGAGTCGACGTCCCGGCCACTCCCCACCAGAAATATCTGGGAGTGTGGGTGGACGGCCAGAGAAAGTTCAGCGAGCACGTGGCCCGCGTGGCCGACAAGGCATTGGGGGCGGCCAACGCTTTGGCGCGCCTCCTGCCGAACGTCAGAGGGGCCAGCGGGCGCGTGCGGCGCCTCTACGTGGCGGCGGTTCAGTCGGTGCTGCTATACGCAGCACCGATCTGGTGGAGGAAGGTGGGGGAAGACTCCCGCCTCAGAAAGAGGATGGAGGCGGCCCAAAGGACGATCCTTTTAAGGGCCGCCAGAGCATACAGAACCGTCAGCCACGTGGGGGCGTGCATCCTCTCTGGGACCCCCCCGGTACACCTGATCGCAGAGTCGTACGCATCCATGTACGAACGGACGAAGGCGATCAGGGCCAATCTGGGGGTGGTTTCACTGAGGGCAAAGAGTCAGCTGAGACTCGAGAACGCGCAGTCTCTCGTGCTAAAATGGAAAGAATACCTCGAGAATCCGAGGCTTCCTAGCGAGAGACTGCGCCTGGCCGTCCAGCCAATGTTGGAGGAGTGGGTGGAATGTAGGAAGCGAGGAACTACATTCCACACATCACAGGTGTTGTCCGGGCATGGCTGTTTCGGGCAATACCTGTGGTGGATCGGGAAGGAGCGCACCAAGTGCTGCCACCACTGCCCGGAGGAGGCAGACACGGCGCAGCACACGCTGGAGAGCTGTCCAGCGTGGGCAGAGCAGCGCCGTGTCCTCCGGGCGGCGATAGGAGAGGACCTCTCCCTCCCCGCCGTGATAAGGGCGGTGGTGGAGGGCGGAGAGGCTGACGAGAGATGGGGAGCGCTCGTCGCCTTCTGCAACGACGTAATGTTGCGGAAGGAGACGAGCGAAAGGATCAGGAGGGGGAAATCGACCCCCCTCCTGAAGACAGCAGTGACGAAGAGGAAGACGGGGCGCCGAGGCCGCCTCCGCCCCCGCCGGTCAGGCGGAGGCGGAGACAGGGAGGCCAGAGAGGCATCGGCGCCCGGGCCGCGGCTATCGACGCAGTGCAGTAGCCGCGGCACGGGAATAAGTAACACGCCTGGGGAGGGCCGGGGATGTCTCCTCCCGACGGGGGGGACATTCTCCGTAACCCTCCCTGGGCACCTCCCGCGTCCCCCCCCCCCCTTAGGGGTGTCGGTGGGGCGGGGAGGGTTGCAAGAAAGAAGAGAGAGGGAGCGAGAGAGAGCTAAGGCGAAGGAATAAGCGACGCATCTGGGGGCCTAAGTCCCCTGGATACCTCCCGCGTCCCCCCCCCCCCCCCCTTAGGGGTGTCGGTGGAGCGGGGAGGCAGTCAGCACGATCGAGGGACGGCGGCGGGCGGGCGATCCCCCCTCTCGGGGGGATCGACCCGCTCGTCGCCGCGAGGGCCGAAAGGTCGGAAGGAGGCGCGGCGGCTCGGGAGGGGCTTGGGCGGATCCCTTAAGGGGGTTCCGCCACGGGTGCTCCTCGCGGGCCGCGATGGGGGCGGGGGGGCCGGGTTTCTCCGGGGGTGGCAACATTCCCGGGGGCTCTCGGTTCTCCCCCCCTGCTCTCCACGGGAGGGCGCGAGGGAGGGAGGTACCCGCTGCTTAGGCAACGGTCACTCCTCCTTTCCTCGCCCGGGGGCGGGCGCGCGGCCGGGGACCGCCGTGCGCCCGTGCGCAAGCAACTCCGGAAGGGGGGGTGGCGGATGGGAGTGATGTTCCCCCATCCGCCACAAGTTAGTTAAGTCCGTAGGACATGGCGTGGGGAGGCTCGCGGAAGGATAAGAATACCCAGGGCCTCCCCTACATAGCGCCGAGAGGAACATCCGGGGGAGTTTTAGCGGGTGCAACTCCCGCATAACCGCCCTCCCCGCCCCGGGGGAGGGGGTATCCAGCGATTTCTCCCTCGTCAAAAAAAAAAAAAAAAAAAAAAAAAAAAAGGCCCACAAAGTGAGAGAAAAATTTTCTATTTTGTCCAGCTCGTAGTTTTCTATATGTAAAAATTATCAAACTCACAGAAATTAAAAAATAACAGTAACCTTTCGAAAGTAGATATTTGAAGCTTTAAATTCCTTTTTTTTAATTTAAATTTTGTTTATTTTTAACAAATTATTGTAATACAGGAATAAAGATGTTTGTAAATAGCCTAATCTCCTTTACATGTGCATGTGTTTAGTAAAGAAAATTTATTTTTATATGTACAGATCCTTGTGGTTAAACATACAGAAGTGTTATGTTTACATACTATTACTTAGACATATTATTACCTAAGGATATACTATACTAGTACAGGTTTATAATAACATATTACGCTGAGTTGTATTTGTATTTTATGTCGCAAAATATATATGTTATAAACATGTACTGTTTAATGCTTATATGATCCCTAATACTACAAAAAGAAATGATATCACAACAAAATTACCTTTTAAAAAAAAAAGGTTAAAAAAAGGCGTCAAGTCACACGCGTTCGAAGAAAGTGGTTATCTCAAAAAAACCGATGAGGTATCTTTATACCTAAAAAAAACTGATGTGGTATGTTTGTATCTCAAAAAATCGAAGTATCTCTGTACCTAAAAAAAACCGATGAGGTATTTTTATACTTCTAAAAAATCGATGTGGTATGTTTGTATTTTCACAAAAATAAATGATATCTATAAATTGCGCCAAGTAAAAAATGAATATATATTCCTCGGAAAATAACTGTTGTATTATTTTTAAAAAATATCTTTGTATTTAAGTGTCTTCCCACACAAGTCATAATAGCTTCATTTTTTCTTACAGACATTATAATATAACCAAATTCCGTTACCTAACTCAACCCAAGTGATATGTATCTTTTTAAATAAATGTTTTCTTGATTGATCTTTAAATAAATCTTTAAATTGCGTTAATCAGAAAGAGAACATACAATTATAAAATTTTTAATCCATCACAGGAATACAAGGTATTTAAATGCAAAGATGTTAACCGCAAAGATTAAAAACTGTTAAAGAAGTAACAATAAAAAATGCAAATATTTTATTGAAATAAAAAAAAATTTCGTACAAAAACTTGACGCTGCTTTTTTACTCCATAATCACTTTCTTCGAGCTAACATGCTGCGCGTGTACTTCGCACCTTTTTTTTAAGAAGGTAATTTTGTTGTGACTGGAGTAAAAAAGCAGCGTCAAGTTTTTGTACGAAATTTTTTTTTATTTCAATAAAATATTTGCATTCTTTATTGTTACTTCTTTAACAGTTTTTAATCCTTGCGGTTAACATCTTTGCATTTAAATACCTTGTATTCCTGTGTTGGATTAAAAATTTTATAATTGTATGTTCTCTTTCTGATTAACGCAATTTAAAGATTTATTTAAAGATCAATCAAGAAAACATTTATTTAAAAAGATACATGTCACTTGGGTTGAGTTAGGTAACAGAATTTGGTTATATTATAATGTCTGTAAGAAAAAATGAAGCTATTATGACTTGTGTGGGAAGACACTTAAATACAAAGATATTTTTTAAAAATAATACAACAGTTATTTTCCGAGGAATATATATTCATTTTTTACTTGGCGCAATTTATAGATATCATTTATTTTTGTGAAAATACAAACATACCACATCGATTTTTTAGAAGTATAAAAATACCTCATCGGTTTTTTTTAGGTACAGAGATACTTCGATTTTTTGAGATACAAACATACCACATCAGTTTTTTTTAGGTATAAAGATACCTCATCGGTTTTTTTTAGATAACCACTTTCTTCGAACGCGTGTGACTTGATGCTTTTTTTTATTTTTTTTTTAAAAGGTAATTTTGTTGTGTCTCAACCACGCCTGCGCTGCCCAAAATTTGTTTATGCAAGAAATGGCAGAGCGCGGGTGTGGATTGGGGGTGGTGGCGGAGCCATTCCGTGTCCCTGCAAACCACCCTTGCTGGGCCGCGGACGACGCCGGCTCCGTCGCCATTACATGGCGGGACCTCCCCGAATCCCCCCCGTGCTCGAAGGTCGAGCGCGGGGAGGGATTCGTGTGTGTAAGATAAGGGCCCATCTCCGTAGTGGGGGTGTACGCTCCTCCAAGGTGGGTATTTGCCGAGTTTGAGAGGGTGCTGTACGACATCGGTGAGTGTGTGCGTCGGCAGCTCTCTCACAATGGCAAAATTTTGCTGGGGGACTTTGTGACCGGACGGTAGGGTATGGAGCTGTTAACGTTGAAATATCATTCCCTTTCACGGTCGCCACTCGGTTTGACCTATGTTCACCGAGAAGGTAAGTATCTATTCTTCGAATGTATCAATATATACTAATTCTTCCTTATTTTCAGGTTCCCGTCGCCGCTGGATCATCCCCGTCGCTCACTCCCGGATCATCGCTTGCTAATGCCTACCAGGATCAACGAGGGACTTCGCTGGACAATCATCGATGGACCGGTAAGTTAAAGGTAAGTAGATTGATAGATTCTTGAATTATTTATAACAATGCTGAATTATTTATCAGGCAGATGTAGTTATCAGTTCACAATTGTTGGTCGCTTGCAAGTTACTTGACATGCGGTATCGCCGCCGAAGTTGGTAAGTGTAAAGTCGCTAAATTACAAATTCTCGGATAATTCCCGCTAATGCCGATCATTCATCTCCAGATGAACGCGATGTTATTCGCTCGGAAGCAGTCGCTGTATGCTACTTGTATGACACCCGTTGTGCTCGGTGACGGTGTCAGGGAAAACTCGTAATTCCATCAAATTCAAGGTAATTCCCCATAATGCCGCTTGTTTGCTTTTAATTGAACGAGCATTCACCGTTATTCCCTCGGAATTAACCGCGGTACGTAAGTTACCCGACACACGGTCACGTCGTTGAAGGTAACATGAGAAAACTCGTAAAATCACAAAATCCTGGTTAATTCTCCGTAATGCCGATTAATTGCTTCGAGATGAATGGGCATACACGACTATTCTTCCACTGATGGCCGCCGTTCATTGATGGCCGCCAAGATGGCCGACACTCGGTGTCGACGTCTAAGTTGTCACACGGGATTCCGTAAATTAATTAATTTTCGAATAATTGGTACGAATGCCGCTTTACAATCTTCCACTGAGCCAGCATACGCAATTATTTATTTATCTCGATTCGCCGTTTACGAATTCGCCGACCTTCACGTGATGATCACGTGATCACATGTGAACTCTGATAATCTTGATCTTTCTACGCTTAATTTTCGCACTGTCGATTGCCACGATTACATGGGACAATCATTCGTATTCCCTGCGTCGCAAAACTCTATCGCACACACGCACAACAAAAGTTTCGCAGGGCACAGGCGTCCTTTACGCCTAACGGCGCACAAGATATTTACGGGGACCACAGTCCCTCCTCGTTATCTCACACGAGCGAATTACGCGTTTCCGCGGGCGTTGCCGTTTTTGATGGATGACCGGGTATCGTCTACGCGCTCGATTTACACCGCGATACGCAAAGTACACGACGACGAGATATATATACGCGTGACATATCCTACCTCACGGACGATCCACGACAGACTGCCTCGAGCGGCGGGTCTCTCTCGGGCTCCCCACCATTGCGCTCTACCCCCACTCCGCGGTCCTACTACGCCGCATTGCCTGTTCGTGCCAGCTTTCACTTTTGCCGCGCACGTGACTTCCCCGTGCGAACGTTCTAGAATTTCCCCGGGGAAAATTCCATGGGTTTCGCGTTCTAGAAGGTTCGCTCCTTTGGCACCGCTGCACCAGGTTTCCACATTTTTAAGGATTCGCTCGCCGACGGCGCCGACCCGTGCGCATTACTCGAAACACATCCTAGATGACATCCCCGGACGAGCTCCCTGTAGAGGATGTCCGGGTGTCCCGTGACACGGCCGCCGCTGACGCCGACCCCCTGTGCCGACTCTCCGCGTCCCCCTCGGCCCAATTCCGCTCTTAGTTCCTGTAGCGGACTCCCAGGTGCCGAGATCGCGGGCGTCTGGTTATCTCGCGTTTCCGCGATCGGAGTTTGACGCCGACCCCCGGTGCCTCATCCACAGAGTCTCCTATTGCGGCATGGGTCACCTTTCCCTGGAGATGACGTCTGGTTAGCGTTTTCTCGATCCGGGCGTCCGCCGACGTCGCCGACCCTACCTGCCCGTGTACCAGGTCCCGCCTGTCGCGCATACATCCTTACTCCCCGTGTCCGACGCCTGGTTCTCGATCTACCGAACCAAGGGTCGGATCGCAACGCTCGTTGGATATGCTCGTTCCGGGGGGTCCCAGCTATTGGCATATGCCGGTATCTCTCGCGAAATGCTGCCGGTTTGCGATTTAGCGAACGCGGCCTCTGATCGCCGCGGAACCCGGCTAATACCGTTTCTCGCGTCGCGCCTGCGCGGCACTCCTCCGCGAACTATGAAGATTGTGTGTGGCTCGCGCATTTATGCGCCGGCCGGCATGCGCATCGAAAACAAATCTACGTTGAGCCAAATAAACTAAACTTGATACCGGCCGTTTGACAAAACGAACTAAAACTACTGGAGCAATCGCCTCGCGTGCTCCGCTGAAAACTTATACCTATGGTTATGAAATATATGCGCCGGATGGGCGGAACCGCTGTCCATCCTCGGAACACTATCCATACGCTAACTCTAACTATTTGCACCTCGAGCTCGTCTACCCGTCCTCATTCCGGGACGCCTGGACGCTCGGTGGGCTCCGGAAACTCCTCCGCTTGTCCTCCTACCCGGGCATTGGGCTGGTTTGACTGCCCCGGCCGTTGCTCTTAACCTATGGAGGACAATTTTCGGTGGCCCCTCACAAAGGGGCCGCGGCTGGGAAGCGTGCGGTTGCAACTTTAATACAAAGAACCCATATTAGGGATCCCCCGGCACCCATCAGAGAGGAGTAGCCTTGGAGGAGTGGGCGTCGGGCCTGAACCTGTGCTTAATTAATACAGGTAGGGAGAGTACGTGCCTGCGCCGGCAGGGGGAGTCCATCGTGGATCTCACGTGGGCCAGCCCCCCTGCCGCGCGCCTGATACGCAGTTGCGGGGTGGCGACTGAGAGGGAAACCCTCTCGGACCACCGTTACATCCAGATGGTGGTCCTAGCCACCCCCCTTCACGTGCTTTTTTTTTATCGTGAGAAAATCTTCTACTACCTGGCCGATAGCCCCCGCAGGGAAAGACCCCCTCGCCTCCGGGGAGAGGACGAGGGGAGTGTGGGATTCCACGCACGCCGCATTTGATAAAGTGCGACGTGCGCAGCCTACCCACTAAAACCTCACGGGTGTCCTTACCTGCGCCAAAGTGAGGGCGCCCGGGAACATTAACTATTGCATTCCGGACGCCCTCAGGCGCCGGGCCATGTGTGGCTTCTTTCGCTGAGCTTGTGGCTCTTGGCTCATTAGCGCCGGTATATCTATTATGTGGCAGAGGTGCGGACACCCCTCACCCGTGCCGCCCCTCTCGTGGCACCCCTGACTCCGTCTCGTTGGAAATTCCCGAATTCCCATTTCTCTTTATTCTCTGGGGCTTGGGTTTATCCCCCTCGTCCCCGTCACCGCCGCTGTCCTTGGCGGTTTCCTTTTCCCCTTTTTATCTTGGGGAGTAGCCTTGTTGCCCGAGATCTTACCAGGCAAAAGTGACTTTGTGGGACCCTTCTTGTTTGGGTTCCTGCCGGTCACTCCCTTACCGACCGGTTGTGTTGCTCCGCCTCCACCTTGTTTAGCAGATGTTTTTCTCCTTCTGGCCACCACAGCGTTCTCGTCCCGTGGGGCCGCCCTATTTTTCGGCACCTTGCCAGTGGGAATCTTGAAGGGCCCCAACTCAATATTGACGATATTCGGGAGGCTGTTGTAGCGAGGGAGAATGGACTCCGGCTCCTTATAGACCTCCATGGCCGTCTCGCCATTACCTCCTTGAAGAGGGCTTCGCAGCGCCCAATGGCCTCCTCCCGGGCTTAGTCCTTTTTTTGGCTTGGGTGCAGGCTCGGCTACCAGCACGATGGTTTGCTGGTTTACCAGCATCCGAGCATACCGGACATTTGGGAGGAACCGTGCACTCCCTCGCTCGGTGCCTGCTACCACCGCACCGGTAGCATCTATTGCTCCGGTCGGTCTCGTTCGGGCAGTTCGCCCTGACGTGGCCCCCCTCCAGGCATTTGAAGCACTGTAAGGGGCGCTCGTCAAGGGACTGCACTCTGGAATCAAACCAGCCGACTTTTAACTTCCCCTTTTTGGCGATAGCATTAGCCGCCGCTAGGGGGCATTTAAGCCAGGCTGTATATAGTCCATTGAGACCCGTTCTGAAGGGTCCCACCTGCACGTGAGTTGGTGAGCAGCCGCCGGCTTCTGCTACAGCAGCTGCGAGCTCATCCCCGGTGACTGAGTCATCGAGGTCCATGACTCTCAGTTCACCGGTTTTGACCGGCCGCGACACGATGACTCCTTCTCGGCCCGCGAATAATGCGGACATACTCGCCGCAAGGGCATCCGCCTTCGCAGCACCGTCGGCCCCGGGAATCTCTATTAGAATGGCCCCGGAAAGCCTCATATTGACTTCCCCCCCGGAAAGCCTCATATTGGTGGACGGACAACATCGCAGCGTTACGGCGGTCGTCCGTCCACGCCATGAGGAAGTTCTTAAGAGCCCGCGCGGGGCGCGGGCAACTTGGAAAAGGCTAGAGAGGCCTGACGTTCCGCCCGCCAGGACCTCTCCAAGGCAATCAGAGCGGCCAGGGAAAAGTCATGGAGGGAGTTCCTCCAAACGCTCGACGAGGACCCGTGGGGGCGCCCCTACAAATTAGTACTCAATAAGTTGAGACCATGGGCGCCCCCGCTAACGGCAACTCTGGACCCTCAGTTCGTCGGCAGGGTAGTTGATACACTCTTCCCTGCCGACAGGGGAGGAGCGGTGCTCTTCCCCGAAGTTGAGGTCCCGGAGTGGGACCCAGAACAGAGGGTCACGGGTGACGAGCTGGAGAGAGTTCTCCGCCGGGTCAGGAAGCGGAAGGCTCCTGGCTCGGACGGCATTCCGGGCGAGGTCTGAACCTTGGCGGCTGCGGACTGACCGACCAGCTACTCAGGCTCTCCACCAACTGCCTGAGGGTCAGTCGGTTCCCCTCTAAGTGGAAGGAGGCCAGTCTGGTCCTCCTGCCCAAGGAAGGAAAGCCCGCGAACTCCCCGTCCGCGTACCGACCCATCTGCCTGATGGACGAGGTCGGCAAAATATTCGAGAGAATTATAGCCGACCGCCTCGTCCAGCACCTGTCCCGGGATGAGGGTATGGGCCTCTCCGACGATCAGTTCGGGTTTCGTGCGAGGAGATCTACCGTAGACACGATACTGCGCGTCCTCTTCCGTACGGAGGCCGTGACTGAGGGGGGGGGGGGGCGGGGTGGCGTTGGGGATCAGCTTTGATGTCTCCAACGCCTTTAATTCCCTGCCCTGGCCCGTTATAGGAGAGGCCCTAGTGAGGTTGTAACCGGACACGGCTAGTTTAAGGCTCGGGATGCGCAATATGTCTGCCTTTTCACGGTCGCCACTCGGTTTCACCATCAACCCACCGAGAAGGATGTGGTAAGTATTTCGCGAATTCTCAAACTAATTAATTAAACTGCTTTCAGGTTCCAGGTATCGCCGTAGCTGCTCCCAGGATGCCCGCTTCACCGCCGCTCAGGATCACCAACGATGGACTTCGATGGACCGACAACGATGGATAAGTATCAGGTAGGTATAATTCAAATAACTCTTGACTTGTTTTATTAATTAATTAAATAATTTATTTAATTCCTTTTCTTAACCACAGGTTATTCACAGATGTTAATCGCCACGAACGGTTGCGCGTAATCTCCTCTTTCGTATCGTGAAGATTCACAACTCGCGATGTTTCGAGATTATTCCGAGTATCGACGGTTCGAGAACGATGCTTAATCGCAAAGAGCACAATCGCTCGTACGCCTAACGGCGTTGTTAATTGATGTTAAATGGTAACACAGTACCTCTCACTATTGTAATTAGTGAGCACTTAACGCTGTACGCGGGCGTTACCGGTAGTGTTGGATGACGGCGGCTCTTCGAGAATGTTCGCGACTTCGAGAATATTCTAAGTCCCGAACTCTCTACTCGCGCTCGCAGCGTGTTGCCGCTCCGACGATCCCCGATAGACTGCCAAGAGCTGTGTCGCTCTCTCGGGCTCCCCACTTTCACGCGATACTCCCACTCCGCGCTGTCTCCTTCGAGAACGTACGCCTACGGCGTAGAAGATCACACGATTCTCCGGTGCAAACGTTCTGGAAGGTTTCGGTGGAAGTTTCCACCGTCAGTACATTCTCGAAGGGTCCCGCTCTCGGTGCCGCTGCACCAGGTTTCGACGTTCCGCCGTTTTGGCTCCACGTCGACGCCGACCTATGCGCAACCCTTCGGGGAGGCTCCCGATCACGATTCCGTGTGATTTCCCCGGAGATGATGTCCGGGTGACATCGAGGGTGTCGGCCGTTGACGCCGACCTTCTAACCGCAATTCTACCGACCTAGTACGCATCTTCCGGTACCGCGTTCCCGGGAAAGATGTCCCTGTCGTGATTTCGCTCGCCCGCACTCGGAGCATGACGCCGACCTGATATTCGCTTATACCAGGTATCGCTCTGTTCGATAATACCGTTTCGCCTCGGAGAAGATTTCCGGATCGTTATTTCGTACCCTGCTGTCGCAATTTTGACGCCGATCCGTCTTTCCGTTTACTAGGTCCCTAGTTTCTCGAAACTTCCGACTCTTCTCGAAGAAGAGGTCCCCGTCGCTACTTTCTCACCGCGTCGACGGACTTCGACGCCGACCCGCGCGTCGTTTCTAACAGGTTCCGCGCTCCTCCCCTGCATCGAATGTTCTCGGAGAATACGTTCCGTTTGCTCGTTTCTTTAATCTTACTCGGACTTTGACGCCGACCTACGGAGGATGTGCCCCAGGTATCGAGCGATGGATTTGTCGTGTTTCTACCTGTGGCGGACGTCCCGTTTCGTATTTTACGAACGCGCCAACATAGTCCAACGCGGATCTGTTCGGGCGATGTACCGGGTGTTCGGAAATTCTGCCGCATGTTCGCGACGAAGATTACGTGTGGCTCAGCCCTCTTACTCGCGCCTTTTATCAACCGATTCGCGCGTAAACTACTTAAACGAAAATTTATTGCTTGAGCCGACTTTAAATCAAATAAATGTTTGAATCGGTCTTAATACTTGACGCTCGCTGCGTTGAACTATCTTTAAGTGCCTTTATGGCCAAACTCTTATCTCTAACGAACTTGTAACGCGACTTAAATTCCTATGAGTAATATTTCTTAAAACTACCTCTTATATACTAGTTTGCGCCAGACGGGGTATCACACATTGCCCCACGTCCTCGGAGCGCCTAATCGCCTCGCGGCGACTGCATGTGCCTCATGCGGTGCAGTCCTCCTCTGCTTGTCCTCCTGCCAGGCTCTGCACGGACATGACCGTTCTAAACGTCATTCGTCCCCTCATGAGGACAACTGCGGGTGACCCCTTACGCAGGGGTCGCGACTGGGAAGCGTGCGATTGCAAGGTTCGGCGTACCCGAGTATCTAATCCGGGTTATCGCCGATGAGTGGCCTGCACTTGGACACGGTACATTTGGACACCGTTCAGTTGAACACGGTCATTTGGACACGATCAAATGGACACCGTTTATATGGACACGGTTTATTTGGACACGGTTCATTTGGACACGGTTCATTTGGACACGGTTCATTTGGACACGGTTCATTTGGACACGGCTCATTTGGACACGAGAATACGCGACCTGTGCACTTGGACACGAGAATGCGCGACCTGTTCACTTGGACACGAAAATGCGCGGCCTGTGCAGTTGGACACGAGAATACGCGACTTGTGCACTTGGACACGAATATGAGCGACCTGTGCACTTGGACACGAGAATGCGCGACCTGTTCACTTGGACACGAAAATGCGTGACCTGTGCAGTTGGACACGAGAATACGCGACTTGTTCACTTGGACACGAGAATTCGCGACCTGTTCACTTGGACACGAGAATGCGCGACCTGTTCACTTGGACACGAGAATGCGCGACCTGTTCACTTGGAAACGAGAATACGCGACTTGTTCACTTGGACACGAGAATTCGCGACCTGTTCACTTGGACACGAGAATGCGCGATAAACCGTGACCAAATGAACCGTGTCCATATAAACGGTGTCCATTTGATCGTGTCCAAATGACCGTGTCCAAATGAACGGTGTCCAAATGAACCGTGTACAAGTGCACCTCTCCCTTTAGGAGATCGGCCAGCTTCGGCTGCTTGATCTTCAACGGCCAATAGGGGACCCCGACTTCAAACGCCCGGTCGGCCGGGACCGAGAGGGAGATTTTGATTCTCCCGCCGGCCTAGAGGAAGGACACCTCGATAAAAAACCAGGGGTGATGGGTGGGTTTTGGATCCCCCAACCATTGCACGCCGGTGCTCCGGCAGGTTGGGGGATCCGGGGTTCACCTATGGCCGTCCAGGCCACTCGGACTTATTCCGAGGTCGGGGCCGGGCGGCCGGGGAGGGAGGGCCCACCGGGCCGCCCAAACATCTTTCGGATTTGGGCCGGTGGTGTCCCTGTCGCCAGACGTAAGGGCCGGCGACTCGTGAGGTAGCCCATCGGTCGGCGACTGCGACAGTTGGAGGTCCTCCTGAGCCCTGTCCTCTCGCGGGCGGGGGCCGGGGATCGAGTTCGCTCGTCCCGGTCTCCTTTGCACGCGGGAGGAGTATGGTGGGAGGTGTCCCCCTACCCAAAGTCAGTTGGCCGGTGGGCGGCGAACGTTAAAATTGGCTGGTCGCTCTGGCGGGTAAGGCGATGGAGGGGTCGCAGTCTCTTTCGCCCCAACCGTCCAGGGGGCCCCCGGCGTGGCGGCGCCCGCCACGGTGCCCCCGAGATCGGAGGCGGGGGACCCCGTAAAGCCCACGGTGCCTGGCCCCTCGATGGGCCTAGCCCGTGGGTGAGTAAGGGGCTGGAGCCCGGTCCCCCCTGCTTTTGGCAGGGGCGACTGTGGCATGGGGGGCAACCCCGAGCCGTGGCGGGTTAGGGATACAACCCGAAATGAGTGCAAATAATTTTAAGAAGGATAAGACGGAGAAGGTGTCGCAGGGAGTGAAAAATCCTCCTCAGAGGAAGAAAGGCAAGAGTCCGACCGAGAGGAATGAGACTCCTGTAAAGGTAAGTGACAAGAATGTCTCTCAGGAGAGGTTCCCCACGTGGGGAGATCTCGTGGCCGAAAAGATCCAGGCGGAGAATGTTACTTTGAGAGGGACGGTGCTGGAGCGACAACTCGCGGAACCGCGGATGGAGTTGACCATTTTCCGTTGTCATTTTTAGGGGAGGAGATGATAGTGGAGGAGGAGGAAAAGGGTTCCGCCCAAAAAAGGAAAACGGAGACGGCAGTCTGCATGTCAGAGTTGGATGGGGGAGGGAATCACGGGAAGAAGAAGAAACAGAGGTACATCCTCCCGGTTTCCCGGAACCCTAGTATACTGAAGGGTAAGGGATTCAGCAAGGAATTGCCAAATGATAAACTTATCTTGCATCCTGGTTGTCTGGGGGACGGGACAGATGAGCTGGGACTTTTTTTTTTACGCTGGGAAATCTTCGACTATCGGGTTCCCGGGCCCTAAGGCCCGGTGTTGGAGGGGGAAGATTTCTTCGCCCTCCGGGGAGAGGAACGAGGGGAGTGTCGGATTTCTACCGACTAAAACCCAGCGGGTGTCCTTCACCACGCTAATGGAGACGCCCCGGGAACTGGTTATCAATACGTCCGAGGCGTCTCCAGCGCCTAGCCCTAGGGCTATCTATCCCGATGAATGACTCATCGGCTCTCTAGGAGCCATCGATGTATCTGTGTGTGACGGGGTGCGGACACCACCCACCCCGTCACTCCTCCCGGTGTTGATGGGAGGTATGTTCGGCGTCCCGTTATCCCCGCCGGGATGCCGAACCTTCCGTCCTCCGGGCTTTTCCCCCGTCGGGGGGAGGGGCCCAGAGGTGCGGCACTTACTCGTGCCGTGTGTGTTTACGCGCGGCACAATTGCTCGCGACTTAGTGTTGCCGCGAGCGGAGGGACGAGGGTGGATGTTTCACTCGTCTCACGTAAATCTAATCGGAGAGGTCCGCCTGGGGAGGGTCTATCTCCCCGCGGCGGATCCTCTCCACCTCCTCCTTGCGTGACGGGGAGGGTCTATCTCCCGGCGGCGGATCCTCTCCGCCTCCTCCTTGCGTGACATCACTTGGCCACAGAAATCAAGGAATGCTTGCCATTTCTCTCTGTTCCCGACTATAGCCGCCACTACAGCTGGGAGGGAGAGGTCATTCCCGACATCCCCCTGTAGGACGCGGCGCTGAGCTGCCCACGCTGGACATCTCTCCAGCGTGTGCTGCGCCGTGTCCTCCTCCTCGTCGCAGTGGTGGCACTTTGATGTGGCCTCTTTTCCGATGCGGTGCAGGAACTTTCCAAAGCAGCCGTGCCCTGTCAGCACCTGCACCGCGTGATAGGACAACCCGTGTCTCCGACTGCCCAGCCATTCTGCTAGGCAGGGTCGGACGGCCCCTACCGCGTCGACGGTCCTCCTGCCAAACTCGACCCTGTCAAGCCACTCTTGCCAGCGTCTGACAAGGACCGTCCTCTCCTGGAGCCGTATTGCTCTACGCGCCCTCGGCAGGAATGGCCCTCCCCCCGCTTGCAGCTCTTTCGTACGCCGATATACTTCGGCGTACTGGCGAGCCGCGAGCTCCAATGGGGGGAGACCTGCGAGGGCCGTCGCCGCCGCGTGCGATACGGTTTTGTACGCGCGTGATACCCTTTGGGCTATCGGCCGCTGCACTTGGCGTAGCAACGTTCTTATACGCCGCGAGCCCTCTACCACTGGCGCCCAAACCGGGGCGCCGTAGAGCATGATCGGCGCTAACCGCTGCGGCGTAGAGCCGGCGAACACGACCACTCGCCCTTCCCAGATTAGGCATTAGCCTGGCTAGGCTGTTTGCCGCTTGCTTAACTCTGGGAGCGAGGCGAGCAAAGTGCTCGCCAAAGCCCCAGGTGCCGTCCAACCAGAGGCCGAGCAATTTCATGCTGGCCCCCACGGAAACACGGGTCCCTTCTACCATTATGTGGGCTGTTGCGGGTGGCTTCCCCTTTGACTTCCCGTGAAAGAAGACGGCTTGCGTCTTCTGGGGAGCCACCCTTACGCCCACTTTCCTCATTGCGGCCACAACCGCCGCCACTGCGACATTTGCGTTTGCCGTTGCCTCCTTCCACGTGTCGCCCTCGACTCACAGGAAGGTATCGTCAGCGAAACCGTTCAACCAACATCCCGGAAGGAGGGCGATACGGAGAACATAGTCGTACCCCAGGTTCCACAGGAGTGGTCCGAGGACCGACCCCTGCGGAACCCCCCGCACGACCAGCCTCACTCTGACCACTCCGTCCTGGTCCGTATAGGCCAATTGCCTGTCCCGGAAATAGTCGTAAAGTACGGCCACCAGATAAGGGGGCACGCCGTGGAAGAGCAGTGCCTCCCTTATCGTCGGCCATGGGAGGGTGTTGAAGGCATTTGCCACGTCGAAGCTTACTCCCAGCAACACCCTGCCGGCCTCCACCGCGGCTTCCGAGAGAGCCATGATACGCTTGATAGCGTCTATCGTTGACTTGCCCTCTCGAAAGCCGTACTGGTTCTCCGATAAATCCGGACCAGTCCGGGACAGGTGCTGGACGAGTCGGTCGGCTATTATTCTTTCAAACAGTTTGCCGACCTCGTCCAGCAAGCAAATCGGCCTATACGCCGACGGCTGGTCGGCGGGTTTCCCCGGTTTGGGAAGGAGGACCAACGTGGCTAACTTCCACGCCTTGGGGAATCGGCCTTGCTCGAGGCACTTGGTGTACAGACCGCACAAGCGCTCGGCCAATTCCCCAGTGATCAAGGACCACACTTTACCGGGAACTCCGTCCGGCCCTGGCGCCTTTCCCACCTTCAGGCGTTTGGCAGCCTTGCGCATCTCGTCCATGGACACGCCGAGCTCCTCGTCCCACTCCACCTCAGGTGGAGCGGGACCGCCGCTCACCCTCTCCCCGGGGTCGTCGGGGAAGAGGGTGCTCACCACCTCCTCGAGGAACTCGGGGTCCATGGACTCCGTGACCGGGGGCGCCCAGGTCCTCAGCTTGTTGAGAACCATTTTGTAAGGGCGCCCCCACGGATCCTCGTCCAGGGCCTGCAGGAGCTCCCGCCATGACCGGTCCTTGGCCAATCTGATGGCCCGGGAGTAGAGCCGCTTGGCGGAGCGGTACTCCACTCCCGCCTCATCGACGCTGATCACCGCTCCGTCTGGCGCGGAGCCAGCGTTGCCTTGCGTGGACGGAGGAACGCCTCAACTCGGCGATCTCCTCCGTCCGCCTTCCTCTGATAAGGCCTGGATCGGGGCATGGCGGCGTCACACGCCGCCGTCATTACGTCTCCGATCCACTTTGCGGCCTCATCCACGTCCTCGAATGTTGCAGCGAGGTCGTATACCCATAACGATGTGCTTATGGAAGTCCTCAGTAAATCCACATCGAGCTTCCGCAAAGCCCATCTGGGAAAGCGGAGCTCCGCTTCCTTCCGACGGGCCCGGACCTCCGGGGGGTGGCCGAGAGACTCATCTCTATAAATAGATGATCGGATAGAGTCTCCATTTCCTCGGCCACCCTCCAATCCCGCACCCTGCGGGCTACGGAAAGGCTGGCCCACGTCAAATCGATAATGGACCCCCCCCCGCAGCCTCACACAGGTTTGTTTGTTCCCGGAGTTCAACAACGTCAGATCCAGGCCCGCCGCCCATATCTCGAGTTTCCCACCCCTAGCATTAGCGGCCGGGGAGCCCCACAACGTCGACTTAGCGTTGAAATCTCCGGCCACCAATATTTGCCTTTGTGCAGGTGGGATTCTCATAAGACAAGTCTTTAAATTGTCTAACACCTCTCAAACGAGGCCGTGTCCACGTTGGGAGAGACATACACCCCCGCTACGTAGACACGGCCCCATCTGACGACCACGTAGCCGTCCCCCGCCGCAAACTTTGAGCAGGGGATCGGATCGCTCGTCTGCTTCCACGTAATGGCTATCAAGCCGCACCGGCTACCTGCCCACGATGAGTGGTTGATTGGCACATGGTACAGCTCGGCAGCCACCCCCAGGCTGCAACCCCGCTCCGCCATCGTGTGTAAAAACACGTCCTGCGAAGCGCGGGTGTGATTCAAGTTCGCCTGGAGGATACGATGTGGGGGCATTATCAATATTCAGGTCCGAGGGCCTCCCCCCTTATCACCCCCCGCCCCGTTCGCGGCGTGATCGTCGACTGCGATCCCGAACCTGTTTGCCCGCATTTCTCGAGCAGTACAATAGGAACTAGCGCCGGCAGTGGGGTCATCTGCTGCGGCGCCACCTGTTCCTTATTCACCTCTTCGCCGTCCTGTGCTTTTTCAGGATTTTGCGTGAGGGCAGGCTGCGGCGGAAGTTGTTGCAGCTGCTGCTGCAGCTGCTGTTGCTGGCTCGCCTGCTCCGTCATACTCCGTGCTTTGTTCCTTTTGCGTTGGACTTTGGGTCTCTCCTTCCCTTCTGTTTCCCCGCTGCCCTCCGCATCTGAGGCTGTCCTCTTCCCCGTCTGTCTTCCGACCGGGAGGTTCACTGTCTCGATACCGGTGATCCTCGATTGAGGGCCGGAGGGCTCCGCCGTTGCGTCCACCTCCATCCTGACGTCTTTTCCCGTCCAGGAGGGGCCTAGCTTTGCACTTCCTGCCGTCATTCGCGGCTTTCCCTTCCTCCTTGCGGAGGAACAGGCTTTCCCCCCCGGCGCGATGCCCCGCGGGTTTCCTCAGATCAGAGCAGACGGGTCACCTGGGGGGCGCCCTGCAATCCCGGGCCCGGTGATCGGTATCGCCGGTAGCACCTGGCACTTCGATCTACCTCACCGGTGCATGCCGCTCGGACATGGCCCCCCTCCAAACATCTGAAACATTGTAGGGGCCTCGCCTCGAGCGGCTGCACCCTGGCGAGGAACCAGCCGATTTGTAACTTGCCATCCGCTTTTTGGATGGCGTTCACCGCTACCAGCGGGCACTTCGCCCACACTGTGAAGAGTCCATTCGGCCCCCTGGTGAGTGGACCGACTTGGACCTGTTCCCGCGTGCATCCACCTGCTCCGGCAATGACTGCCGCGACTTCCTCCGCCGAGGCAGAGTTCGCGAGGTCAAGTATCCTCACTTCACCCGTTTTTATGGGCCGGGATATCTTGACTCCTGCGCGGTCCGCGAAGACTCTGGCCAATTAATCCGCGAGCAGATCGGCCTTCGCCGAGTTGTCCTTGCCGGGGACTTTTATAATTAGAGCCCCGGTCTGAGCTCGCTTCGGCCTGAAGCCCGTGGTGAATTCCAGCTCTCCTGGGTTAATCTTTGCACGGGCCTCGTTGAGGAGTTCGTTATAATTCCCTTCCGTACTCGTGATTGTGACTGCCGCGCATCGTGGCTGCCTCTTCTTCCCGATCTTGGTAGCTTTACTCGCTGCCTCGGTACTCCTTCCCTGATTGGCCGGTTTTGCCGGTTGGGGTCTGGCGGCTGCGGTTTTGCCCTTGCTGGCAGGGGCCCCACCCGCACTCTTGGCCTTACCTTCCGCCCTCTGTCCCTTCACCTTGCCTCCCTTCCCTACCGTTGTCCGTCCGTCCTGAGTGTTGTTTCTCGGTGGGGCTGCTTTTGCGGGGATAACTTTCCCCGTTTGCACCTTGCTTGCGGCGTCAGAAGTCTTCGTACTCTTGACACCGTTGTTGCTCTTGGTCCCTCCCTTGACGACTTCCGCGAACGAAGCAGTTTTGCCCTTCTCACTCGCGGCTTGCCTTTTCTTCTCGCCGCTTTTAGCCGTTGTCCCCTTAGAGGGGACTTTGACGGCTGCGGTTGATAGCCTACTCTTTCCCGCGCTTAGTTGCGTGGTTGACTGAGCCGTTCCCAATTTAGCTGACAGGCTGCTCGCAAATGTTTGGAACATCCCTTCCAATCTGTTCGAGAGGGTGTTCATCAACCTGTCCTCGAGAGACAGCTCTTTTTCCACAGGGCGCTTCGGTGGGACGGCCTTCTCGATTACCGTCTTCTTTCCGCCGATAGCCGGTCTTACTACCGCCGGCATACCTTCGGAATCAATTTCCTTCAAGATCTGCCGGCGTCTAGCCTCAGCCTCCTCTCTTTCTCTCCTCTCTTCGTCAGAGGAGTCCGGTATGATGTTCCGGTTCGCTTTTTTTGTTGACCTCGTTTCGCGAACCAGTGAGTTCGGAAGGGGATTGTTGATCTGCAACTCCACTTCCATGGACTCATCCCTCCTGTGCAACGCTTTTTCAACGAGGGCTCTGAGCTCCTCGTTCTCCTTCTTGAGCGTTGCCATTTTTTGGCGGAGCTCGTCAACCTCGACGTCTCTTGCTAGTTGGGTTTCCTAGCCTAACCGTCCTACTAGATGCGTCGTTGCCGCGGTTATCGTTGCGGCCGCATCCCTTCGGAGCCCTTGATCGGTCCCTCTAAGATTTCCCGCTGTGTGGTAGATCTTGTCTACCACCCGGACCGCTTCAAGGATTCGATTCGGGAGATCATTTGTCGAAGCTATTCTCAGCTCCTCCAACATCTCCCTTTCTCGAATTTGCCTGTTCTTGGAGAGGTTTGCAGGCACCGATGGCTTTTTCAAGTCCCGGAGTCTGCTCCTCTCGCTCTCTCTCCCGTTTAGCTCTTTGTGCCTTTTTTACTTCTCAATCGCCCGTTTTTACGGGTCTTTCTTGCTTGCCATTGCCTTTCCTAGGTTTGGCTCCCTTGGTCGATATTTCGGACATTACTACGTCCGAATCGTCGTCCTCCCCGTTAACCTCTACATAGGACTCTCCTTCTTCTAGGGAGTCCTCAGAGTTTGTCCTCAACAGGATTTTTCCTGTTTTGGCTGCATTCGTCCCTTCTAGGAACTGCTCTGATGCAACTAGTAGTGCATCCTCGCTTGCTTTATCCCTCTTGCGCAGACGGGCAGCTATGCTGCTTACCTCGTCCTCGCTCGTATTGGGATCGTCGGTATGAGCGCGTCTTTGCGAGGACTGGCTGATCCTCGCCAGCGCTCTAGCTGGCCCCTTCACCGACCCTTTTGTAGTCCTGGAGGACCTGGAGGTCCTGGGTTAGGCTTCGCCACTTTCATGGCGCTTAGCTCCGCCATTTCTTTGTTATATTTTTGTTTGGAATTAGAAGTCATTGTTTCATTTGGTCCCGCTCCCCGCTGCGGCCTTTATGTGGGTGGCCGGGCGCGCCCCACGGTCAGCCGGAATTACTCCCGGCCGACCGTGCCCCGGTGTACTCACCTGGGGAGCCACCCTTCCCTCGGGCCCCCGGAATGTAACATCGGGGGCGCTGGGTCCAGCCCCCTACACGCCCGTGGGCGAATTTCGCCCACCGGCTTTCGGGGGATCTCGGGCTCCGACTCCCGGGACTCCGCAGCGGGTGCAGCCACGCGGGGGGGCCCCACGGACAGACAGGTACCGAGGGTGTCGCACCCCACCCAAGGTCCTGCCCGCCACAGCGACCAGCGTTCAATCCTTAACCAGGGCCGAGTTATCCTCCGCACCCTGGCTAACCTTCTGCTCCGATGGCCGAGTTCGGGAGGGATGCGATCCCCGACCACCGGAGCTAACGTGCTCGCCGCCGGTCTGTTTCACCCGGCGGCCAGACCCGCCGGCCCCGATCTCGGAATACGTCCGAGCGGCCCGAGACGACCCTCCGTGTTGGAGACACCGTGGGACCACGTCCCTGGTGTGCAAGTCTCCAACACGGGCCTCCCCTCCGGTTGCCCCGGCACCACGTACCGGGACGCCCGAAAGAGGGTTACCCCACCTACCCTGCCGGAACACCGGCGTGCAATGGGTAATGAGATGGGGTCTTCCCACCCCCTCGGCGAGACGGCATCCCTGCCCGCCTCAGGGGTGAGGACCTTCCCTCCCCAGATCCCCAGAGATCCCCACAGAACACCCTCCCACCCTGCCGGAGCACCGGCGTGCAATGGTCGAGGGATCCGAGACCCACCCCATGGTTTTTTATCGAGGTTTTCCTTCCTCTAGGCCGGCGGGAGGAGTAAACTCCCCCCTAACGGTCCCGGCCGACCGGGCGTTTGAAGTCAGGGTCGCCTTCCCCTACCGGCGAAAGGGACCGACCCGAAGGCCAGTCCCTGAGGGAGTCGCCGGGCTCCCATTCTTCCCGCCACTCCGATCCTTAGACCGGCGGCAGGAAGGGTGGACGCTTAGACCCCGCACCTCACCAACGGGTCACCACAGTGACTTCTACCAGCAGAAGCCACTGGACATGGCAAGTCGGATCCGAACGGGGAGCCCTCTCGCCGCGCCAAGGCGGTCCACCACGAGAGAGTGCACCACACCCATAAAGAGAGTGGCCGATAGAGTTGAACCCCAGCGATCTGGGGCTTGCATCCCTAGATCCTCCCTATGTCCACCGGGGAGAAGAACCGAAATGCGGACTGTCACACAGAAGTGACATCCGCCCTCACGTTTTTCTGTCCTCCGATTGTTTATAGTGGGATGAGGCAAACTCCCACTAGGCGGACGCCAGTGTTGGCCGTAAGGTCAGTCACCCCGCTTGAGCCCCCAGCCAAAGGCTGGATCCGCACTCCCTCGATGGACTAAGGAAGGGCGCCACTCATAACGCAGAGCACGGGGTGGCGGAGGGAACCACCGTGGTGCGAGACAGGGCTGTTCGCGCAGGGCCGTACCGTCCCACCGTCCAGCCACGCCATTTATCCGCAGAGTGATCCGCCATGCTGCAAATACACCCCACGGCACGGGTCCTGCCTCCGAATTTGCAGGAGGAGGAGGACTCCTGTTTTTATGCTAGGTTTCCGGACACGCTGTCCTTCCGCCTACCATACCACCCGCCTAAGACCTCCGGTTTTTTTGCCAGACCGGCCAGGGGGGAGGCGTTGCCCCCTGTTGGCGATGTGTGGCACCCGAAGCCTATTGCCTCGTTGCCTATCCACCGTCTCTTCCCGTGTCCCTGCATCCGTCTTTTTTAACCTGGGGGGAATGCAGACCCCTGGTGGCCGGCGTGTGGTACCCCAGGCCGAAGCCCGGTCGCCTATCCGCCTCCCCTACCCGTGTCCCTGCATCCGTCTTTTTTTTACCTGGGGGGAACGCAGACCCCTGGTGGCCGGCGTGTGGCACCCCGGACCGAAGTCCGGTCGCCTATCCGCCTCCCCTACCCGAGTCCTACTTTCGCACCGTGGTCACATCCGAATTTTGTACAGAGAGATGTGAATCTCTGTTCGAAGGGATGGACTGTGGCGTCACCAAAGGATCAATGAATCAGAGGATCAAAGGATCAGCCACACCCAATCCCCCCCTACCCGCGATCACAATACGTTCGCCTACCCGGTTCTCCAGAAAAAGGAGATAGCTAATCTTAGCGGTGGAACGACCGCACCCAGGCAGTACCGGCCAAAGTCTCAGGCCGTCGCACCATCGTGGGAGGCCATGGCAACGGGCCGCCCCGCCCTACTGGCCAGACGACTACGCCCCCAGGCCGCCCCCCTAGCCCGCAACCTTCCGATTCGGGATGACCAGACCCGGCTCTGGTGTCCCTCATCTTCTGGTCGGTCTACCCCGTGAGTTCCCGGTCCACAACGGGTACCCGGTTCCTACACGAGGGTGGCGTTCTAACGCCCGCGTAGTGCCTTTGGGTCGTCCAGTCCGGCCATGCCGCCGCTTAAGGACATTTCTGTCCCCGACCTACGCGACAGGCGTTCACCTGACTTTCGAATCGTGACGGCAGCATCCGTAACGAAAACCAAGCCGACCGTCCGGCACCTAGCTATGCACGACGGTACGTGCACTCTGCCCGAAGCCAGTGCCCCATTAGCCGCAGGGGTGGTGCCCCTGCGTGTACAACTCTCACCGCGGGGAGGTGGGGTTGGCGCATGGACCGGTGTCCTTTTGAGAGTCTGCACCACTCCCATAAAGAGAGTGGCCGATAGAGTTGAACCCCAGCGATCTGGGGCTTGCATCCCAAGATCCCCCCTATGTCCACCGGGGGGGGAGAACCGAAATGCGGACTGTCACACAGAAGTGACATCCACCCTCACGTTTTTCTGTCCTCCGATTGTTTATAGTGGGATGAGGCAGACTCCCACTAGGCGGACGCCAGTGTTGGCAGTAAGGTTGTAACAGAACACGGCTGTACGGAAGCCCAACTCGCGCTGGATGTCCTAGTATCACACGGTCGCCACTCGGTTTGACCCGCCAACCGAGAAGGTAAGTATCGAATCTCCGAAAATTTCTCTAAGTTATACTAATTCTCCTTTATTTTCAGGTTTCCCCTATGGATGCATCGTCGCCGCCGCAGGCTCCAGGATCATCGCTGCTGTCGCATACCAGAATCGCCGAGGGACTTCGACGGATCACCGCCGGTGGATCAGGTAAGTATAAGGTAAGTAAACTTGAGTATTTTCTTATAATTTAATATAATGATGATTTATTCATTCAGTCTCATCAATAATGCGCTGTGGTTTGGTTCACAGGTGTTCACGATACAAGAGATAGATGACGCATGTGTTCGTCCGATGGTGGTAAGTGAAAACTTGTAAAATTGATAAATTCGAAATAATTCACCGTACTGGCGTTTGTTTAGCTGCTTATTAACAATCAGGCGCTGTTTCCTATTCGCAGATGTCAATGGTGTACAAGTTGGCCGACACCTATGACATTCGATGACGGTGGTAAGTTAAAATCGTTAAATCGCAAAAATTCCAAATAATGGCCCGTACTGCTGTTTAATTTGCTCCTTAGCAACAATCAGGCGCTGCTAGATTTCCGCTAACCACCGTGGTTTACAAGATGGCTGACCACTGTGACTCCCGCCGAGAGTGGTAAGTGAACTTTGTTAAAATGCAATAAATCCAAATAATTCGTCGTACTGATGTTTATTAGGCTCTTTAGCAACAATCAGGCGCAGTTAGTTACTCGCTACCTGTCACGGGATACAAGATGGCTGACCACCGTGACCTCCGCTGAGAGTGGTAAGTGAATTTCGTTATTTCGCATTAAATCGAAATAATCCGCCGTACTGACGTTTAGTACGTTCCCTAGTAACAATCAGGCGCGATTATTTATGCACTAACTATCACGATTCGCAAGATGGCTGACCCTCGTGACCTTCGCCAAGAGTGGTAAGTAAACTTCGCTAATTCGCAATAATCCCGAATTTTGCTACGTACTGACGCTTAATTGGATCTTTAGCAATAATCAGGCGCGATTATTTTTTCAACAATAGTCGCGGTTCTCAAGATGGCGGACGCCCGTGACCTTCGCTGACCTTGGCCCGGAAACTTCTTAAAGGCGATAAATTCTTAAAATATTCACCGTACTGACGATTAATCCGCTTCGCAGCAATAATCAGGCGTGATCATTAACTCGTTAATCTTGATGGTTCACAAGATGGCTGACCCGGTGACCTTCCTCGACCTTGGCACGCAAAATCGAATAATTCTCAACTTTTCACATCCGTGCACTATAGCACCGATTGATTTCGATATTTCGAATAATCAGGCGTGATTATTACCGCACTCTTATCATTTATTCACCTTTTACGTGACACGTATCGCTGAGCACAAGTGCCCTTTCGCCTAACGGCGCACAAGCAATTTTCCGGTGACGCAGCACCGATTCGCAGATGTAATACGAATAATAACGCGTTTCGCGGGCGTTCCCGGTTATCAAGGATGTCGTGGCGAGTATATGCACGCAATCGATTTACTATCGCGGAACTTAGTTTCTACGCGACTACGTATATACGGCGATTTCAGTTACCCGTCCGACGATCCGCGAGAGACTGCTTCGAGCTGCGTAGCTCTCCCGGGCTCCCCACCACCGCTAACCGGCCCCCACTCCGCGGTCTTATTGCGTCGCGGTATCAGGCCGTGCCGACTTTCTCTTTTACTAACACGCGATTCCCTCGTGTTCCCGTTCTCGAACGTCCCCGTGGAAATTTCCACCACGAGTACCTTCGGGAATATGTGCTCTATCGACCCCAGGGTAGTGGTTTTCCAACTCTGGCAGTTTTCGCTTTTCGTTGGCGCCGACCTGTGCGCCCCGTAGTTTTTATGCTCTAGAAGAGGCACCAGGGTGACTTCCTCGAGGAAGACGTCCGGGTGCCCACACAGCACAAGACGTCCATCGGACATCCAAATTATGTCCGTTTTATGTCGGGACGTCCGTGGATATATTACGAACGTCCTGTCGACGTCCGTTTATGGATATCCATTGAACGTTTATCAAAGGACGTCTTTTGGATGTCCAAAACATATCCGTTTTATACCCGACTTCTATGGACAAATTATGGACGTCCACTGTACGTCCTATTTGGGACGTCCGTTGGACACCCGCTGCAAGATGTTTGATGGATCCAAATTACGTTATCCGTTTTACGTTAATACATCTATCTGTGGCATATGTAGATCGACACACAAATTTAATCGAATATTTTGCACAATAAATTTATTTATCGGCTTATTACGCGTAGTAAGTCGCATTTTCTTTAAAAATGAGGAAGAACACAGCTTATATTACTGATATTTTATATGTTGTACGCCAAATTTTGTATGCATGTTATATTAATTAGTTACAGGATAAAGAAGTTCTCGAGTTTCCAGAAATCCTCTATCTTGTAATCAATTAATACGTCCGACAAAGCTTTTCGTACAACACATAAAAATCAGCCTAGTCTGTCACACTTCCTGAATGTGAAATGACGCTTTCCGGTTATATTGGCGCAGTGGCGCTTCGCGCCAACAATTGCAGTTTATTTCCCGCGTATTTCGCCTTCCGCCCATTGCCCATTCCCGCCTGCGATTCTCGGTGTGTCTCGTGCGAACTCATATCCTTGTGCTGACGACTTCTTTTCAGGTAAGTGAATTTTATTTATAATTTCATGTTTATAGCATAATCTATGATTTCATGTCTAAATTATATTCTTATTAACATTTCTCATAAATAATTTACGGAAAGTATACCGCGCCTTTTTGAAGGTTATGGTGAGGCACGATATGTAAATAATATATGTGGTTATATGGTCGGGTTGCAAGAAAGAAATACTTTTTCGGGGGCCTTTTTTTAAGTCTGATTAAATCACCATTAAAGAATTAAGGGGCCTATTCCGTTTATGATATGCTTTGTGCAGCTTTTCTATGGTCAAGAGACACGGTAGTGTCTCGCGACAAGTACGCGCGGAGCGAGACGCACCGTGACTCTTTTACGCGAACGCACGAGTTGCGATATATTATATCTGCGCAAAGCAGGTCGTTAACGTTTACAGAATAGGCGTATAGGCCCCTAGGTCTCCTCAAACGTAATTTCTTCACAATTTGTCAAACTAGAAAGCCGATGCCAGACGACGCCGTGTACTCAACGAATATGTTTATTATGCATATTTCGTATACACACATGATTTACAATGACAATAAGTATTCCAGTACTTCTGAAATATGCCAATCCCAGACAATTCATGTACGGTAGTTGTCTCGTATGTCACGTATGTAATGCATTATAAATTTGGCATTATATATTGCAACACTTATTTGTACTCCGTAGTCTTACAATTAGTGTATAAAAACAAGTTTTGAGAAATGCTTAATGTATTGCTTAATGTACATTAGATTATAACTGCGGTCCATTTGTTGCTACAAATGCTTTGAAGAAAGTTTAGTGCAATTATTTGAATAAGTCTATGTGTATGAAACACTGGAATACTATTTATGTCTACTATTTGTAAATCATGCATGTTTCACACGAAATAGTTAGAAACCATCAAAATACATCCTTAAATACACAGCAAAGATTACTTATGTTTTCTAAACAAATTTCAAGTTTTTTTCAAAGATGTAAAAAGAGAAAAATAATATATTTCTAACAAGTTTATTAACCACAGGAATAAATTATTTTTATAAATAAACTTTACCATCAAAAAGTATAAGTATTAAAATAACAATCTAAATTTTTTCATAATTTTTAGGCTGTATAGTACTTTTTTCTTAACTGTTGTGAAAAAATGGACGAAAATGAATGTTTCTTAAGATTAAACAGAATAAGATAACTTTACAGTCGGATCTTCTTTTCACCACCTCAACAATTATTATAGCTTTTTGTTTATCTACAATCTACATTATATTATAGGTACAATAATCATGCCCAAGAGGAAATCAATAAATACGGTGTTAACTCGACACGTAAAAAGATTAATAAATAAAGAGGCTTCGATTCGTTACCAACACTTTTTAGATGAGCAAAGATCTATGAATTTAGACAATGAAGAAGAAAATCCGATAGCTTCCAACATAACTTCAAATTCACCGTTTCCAGTTGAATATTCAAACGAGAAAATATCTGATGCACATGTTAATGAAGTGAACATTGAAGAGGTGTCTTTCTGTTCAAGTAACAAAGATAGTTCGGAAGAAAATAATTCCAATAATGAATTTCAAATAAATGTTGAATATCACGAAAACGAAGCCGTAAATATTAATCAGCAGTTACAGAAACTTGAATTAAAAGTCCGTCTTGCCAAGTGGGCTGTAGAAAGGAATATTTCGCATTCTGATTTATCAGCGCTTCTGCAAGTATTAAAAACCGACCCCCATAATTCGGATTTACCAACTGATCCGCGGACATTATTGAAGACCCCAAGACATACGGAAATTAAAGAAATGGCACCTGGATTTTACTGGCATTACGGTTTAGGTCGCAGCTTAATAGATTTTATTGAACAGAATTCTACAATGTTTATTAAATTTGAAAATACTATTTCTTTGTCTATTAATGTCGACGGGTTACCATTGTCTAAATCTTCAACCAGTGCACTGTGGCCAATATTGGGTTGTCTGATCGATTATAGTATCGTTTTTTTAATAGGCGCATATCACGGAAATTCTAAACCGAGCGATGCTGCTGCATTTTTAGAAGATTTTGTCACAGAAGCTATTGATATTGTTCGAAATGGTTTAATCCATAATGGGAAAATATATAAAGTCGTCATCAAACAAATAATTTGTGATGCTCCAGCAAAAGCTTTTATTCTAAATGTAAAAACTTTTTCAGGGTATTCTAGTTGTACTAAGTGCTGTGTAGAGGGTGATTATAGGAAAAATAGAGTATGTTTTTTGGAAAACGATGCAAGAAGGCGAACAGATAAAGACTTTGTAAATCAGACGGATGATCATTATCATTTAGGACGTAGCATCTTGGTAGACATTCCTAATTTAGGTTTAGTGACAAACGTAGTGTTAGATTATCTACATGTAATCTGTCTCGGTACAGTGCGAAAAATGCTGAACGACATAGTTAGTGGCGAATTGCAGGTTCGTCTTCCTCACGTTAAAGTTGAACAAATATCTCATCGTTTGATTAAACTCAGATCAAGTATATCCGTAGAATTTGTCAGAAAACCAAGGTCGCTAAAATATCTTGCTCAATGGAAGGGTACAGAATTTCGCCAATTTTTATTATATACTGGCCCTGTTGTGCTCGAATCAATACTTAGTCCAAGTTTATATCACCATTTCGTAAGTCTTAGCGTTGCTGTCAGAATCATGTGTAGCCCAAATTTATCTAAGCAATACTTAGATTATGCACAACAGCTATTGAACCATTTCGTGCACAGTTTTAAAATTCTATATGGAGAACATAAAGTTTCACATAACGTTCATAATCTTATTCATATGCCTGATGACGTTAAAAACTTCGGTGTACTTGACTCCTTCAGTGCATTTAAATTCGAAAATTTTATGCAATATTTAAAAAAACTTGTACGAAAATCACATCAACCTTTACAACAGTTAAATCACCGCTATGCAGAATTAAAAAATATTTTACATGGACCAAAACAAAAGCAACCCGTTATTACGCCGAGAGTACGTAATTTACACACAAATGGCATTCTTGTTGATGGCTGCGTAGATCCACAATATAAAGAAATTGTTAAAAAATAATAATTTCGTCGGCCTTAACTGGCAATAAATTTAATTTTCGACCATGGTTTTGGTCAGTTGATGTAAATTTTTATTGCGAAAAAATATTACCCCAGCCAGGGTTTGAACCTGGAACCTCCCGTATACCGTGCGGGTGTCGTGCCAATTCGACCACTGGGGCTGTATTTTTTCGCAATAAAAATTTACATCAACTGACCAAAACCCATGGTCGAAAATTAAATTTATTGCCAGTTAAGGCCGACGAAATTATTATTTATTAATTTATCACTGGCGGAAGAATTAACTTATTTCATTTGAATTTACACCTGGCCTAGTAATGGTGTCCCAACCGTAATAATAATGTCTCGATGATTGTATCCGGAAAAAGTGCTGTGTGAATCCGACAAACCAAGTTGGCTCACGGTTTTTCAACGTGCATATCGGAAAGACGTTATATAGTGCTTCATCTTATAGATATTAATGCGAGAAAATATTACCACAGCCCCAGTGGTCGAATTGGCACGACACCCGCACGGTATACGGGAGGTTCCAGGTTCAAACCCTGGCTGGGGTAATATTTTTTCGCAATAAAAATTTACATCAACTGACCAAAACTCATGGTCGAAAATTAAATTTATTGCCAGTTAAGGCCGACGAAATTATTATTTATTAATTTATCACTGGCGGAAGAATTAACTTATTTCATAAAGAAATTGTGTTTAAGGAATATGTATTGCGATCTAATGATCAAGCGAATAGTTGCTGTGAGTTACGACAAGGAAATATTGTATTCGTTGAAAACATTGCCTTTAATACTGCGATAAATGAGTTTGTTATTATTGGGAAAGAATATGAAAAAAAGAATGATTTTTTTAAAATTCCATGTTCGTCGTCTTTACTTGGCATATATATAGTTGACAAATTGTCTAAGAGGAGATGTTGGCGAATATCTGATATTTATCAAAAGTTAATACGTTTGCCTTATGTACAAACGAATTATGTCGTATTTCCGTTACTCCATACTGACGATTAACCTTCTCTACTCTTAAAAATTTTTATAATAAAATAATTTTTTCGTTATACTGTAACACCGTCTAACTGTCGTTAAATAAATAAAATTAATGACTCTAAAATATATTATTAAATACTTTGTACTTAGCAATACCATGAAGGACGACGACACACGAAAGTACTACATCGTTCAATTCGACGATGGAATTCAAATTATTCCTCAAAATTAGTTCGTTAATGAGGCTCGAACAAAAGCATACTGGCCAAATTACACTAACTTCAAAACTTACGATAAAGCAGTCGAATCAATGAAAAATGTTGACATCATTAATTGGACACAAGTCACAGTACGTGAAATTATAGCAACTTCAGGTAAATATAAAAATATATATATATATCCATAATGTGTTTGATGTAATACCTAAAAGTTACTTTCTTATTTCATTAGACCACATCGATAAAAGCAGTAACATTTGGTAGCATAGTTTCCTGTAAAGGGTTATTCAAAAATCTAATTTGTCTCTCTCATTCTTTACTATATTATCTTCAGATTCCTTTCAACGTGCAAAAGACAAACTAAAAAGAGCAGAAATGGTCACAGACGTAAATACTGATAATGATGAAGCACTTGCAAAGAAGCGAAGAAGAATTGCAGCTAGACGTGTCAGTCGTAGTGCCAGTAGTGAGTCAGAGGAGGAAGATACGTTTGCTGAATATTTGCCAGCATTCCCGCGTCAACCAATTGATTGCAATAAAAGTTGTAAGAAAATTATCTTTATATTAATGTTACTAATTTTGCTACCAAATCGATTCTGGATTGTTTTGTTAATTAAAAGAGGAAGTATTCGAAGTACAATATATATATATTAGAATAGATTTGGCACAATTTCTAGCATTACATTAAAAATTTTTTTAATTTTACAGCTAGAACATCCCGACAATCACGCTCATCGCAATCACAATCCAAAAAACAGGACCGTTCACTTCATTCCAATCTTTCTCGGAATATTACATCGCCAATACAATCGCGCATTACAAATAAAAAAATTACCTATAATACTTACAATAGTATGTTACATTTTTTTACATATTTAAATAATTTCAAGTTTACTGTTTGGAAAGTAGATGCTAATCGCTGTGATGATTGAAATATTGAATTGTTTTTACCCTCTTTTTAACCATAATTGACTATAAACATCAAAATATTGATTGAGATTTTTACTACATTTGTTATTTTTTTCAAGTACTTTACAATCGCAGACAATAAAAAAGAATGTTAAAGATCTTTCACACTCAACCGATTTCAGTTACATACGGTGTAATAACGTTTGTTCAAATTGTCATTAATTGTCATTAATTTTACAGCTAAAGCATCATCCCAACAATCACGCTATTTATCGCATTCGCAATCCGAAGAACAGGACCGTTCACCTCATTCCAATCTTTCTCGGAATATTAGATCGCCAACTGAAAACAAGTCAAATTCTGAAAACGAGCCTAGTAATTTGGCGCAATGTGCTAAGACTAAAGCAAACGAAACTGCACATAAACTTACACCATCCACTGCGCAATACGGTAAGCAAACGGAAAGTAGGTCATAATTTTTATAATACGCTCGTACGTATATATTGTATTATCAGTAATTAATAATTTTATATGATTGCAGACGATGCTTTATTTAAAAAGTCTATTATAAAAGCTTTGACGGATATAAAATATAAAATAAACATTATTATTGCGAATCAAAATGATGAACGAGATATATGTATAACCTGTAAAAGGAATGAAGCAAACGAAAAAAATGAAGAGGAAGAGAATCCATTTACCTCTATGTTTCCTATAAAAACCGATGGAGAGTTACAAACCTTAGAGAGATTCTTACTGGACGAACAAAATCAGGCAAAGTTGGTAAGATATTTGTTAATTTTAATCCTATTTATGTTTTTAGTGATAAACAAGTGTATTTTTAGTGACATTAAAATTTTGCACAGGTAAAACAGTTGCGGAAAGTAGGCGGCCAAAGTGTAAAACATACTGTACAAAACATCTTAAGAAAATGCTTTGCATTTGAATTAGCGCAAACATTCAGTTGGCTTGGAAGAAGAAACAAAAAAAAATTTTCCGAACTGTGCTTTTGTACAATTATAATAGGTAAATTCTAAACTCTATAATATACTTAATTCCTATTTTTGAAACAGAAAAATTAGTTATAAATATTAATTAGCTGGTGATAAATTTAATGTTTTTTTATCTGACAATGAGATGAAAGAAAACTTTTGTGTGATTAAATCTTTTTATTGAATAATATTTTAAGAGTGAGATACATTTATTCCCGAAGGATTGAAACAAAAACTAGATAAGCTACTTTGCGTATTTAAAAATTGGATTATTAAAATTGGCACACTAAGATCCAAAACTTGTTATTTTATTTTTCAGATGTAGTTCAAAAACATTATCCCGATGCTACAAATACATTTATTTACACTTTCATTAAAGAATGGCTGCGTCGTGCGCCTGAGAAATGTGGAAAAGAAGCAGCAGCTGGGCTTCGTGCAAATATCGAGGATGAAGGCTAGTCTTATCGTAAGCAACACACGCACACACACACACACACACACACACACACACACACACACACACACACACACACACACACATATATATACCAAAGAAAGATACTTAATTTTGTTAGTACTTAATAAGTTTTATTAGATAAATATAGTTTCAATGGCCAGTGCTTTTGTTGTCTCACATCAAACCAATTTTGTTTGAATAACTTTGTGCAATTAAGGCCTCCTGAGGTCTTTCTGACATATTACGGCGAGAAGTGACATGCTGAGAACTCTTGCATGCCATTTCAGAGTAAAAAGATTTGCATAAAATAACACGTTAGATAGATTTAGATAGATTATTTCAGCACACTTCAAAAATACTTTGAAACCTACCCCTTGACAGTTAATAAACAGCCGTAAAATAAATGTAATACGAAGTCTAGTCATGCGCTAGCGCGTATTACATTCATTTTACAGCTGTTTATTAACTGTCAAGGGAATGGGGTAGTTTTCTAAGTATTTTTAAAGTGTGCTGAAGTGATCTAAAGTGTTATTTTATGCAAATATTTTTTTATTTGGTTCTCAGTGTCGTTTATCACCTCTGACGTCACAATTTCACAAGATGTCACAAAGAGCCCATGAGCTTTAAACAGTAATAAAAAATTGTTTACGCTTCTGCGATTAATGAAATTATTTGGAGTACTGATTATAACTCTGGTTAAAATAAAATTCTTTAATTTCTGTATGTAGTTTTACTAATGTATTAATTCTATAGTTTTATTCATGTTCTTGGATCGATTCTGAACAAAAAGCATCGATATAACATACATATATGTTACTTTCTGATTTGCTGGGGTACTTTATTTTTTAGTGCATTTATTCATATTGATATGGTCAATTGTTGGTCTAACAATTTTTTTATTATATATTTAAATAATTATTTTATGTATCCTGTTAATTGCGTACTAGTATTAGAGTTTTGCGGTACAAAAGTGTATTACACATTATTCGTATAACATATTATATATGTAATGTACGATATTATATACTGATGATAATACAAGCAAGTTTAAGAACAGCATTTGTATTTATTTAATCTGTTTAAACCTGCAGTTTAAGTCCGCTCAAAGATGAACTTTTTTAAAAGAAATTGAACTTTTGTAAATAAAATGTTAAAAGTTCAAAAATCCTACATAGGCTGCATTCCGATATTCACTGCCAATACTGAAAATCTATAGTTTACGTTATGTAGACTATAGATTTTCAGTACTGGTGGTGAATATCGGAATGCAGCCATATTCTGATGCCACATGCCCTAAAGACCTGAGCAGAATGACTGACTTTTATAACTGTAAGACAATGTTTTATGTTTTAAATCTTTATCTTTAGTAACGCATAATATTGTTTTGTGTTTCAAGTCTTAAATGTGTGTACGAAGTGTCATGTCAGTGTACGTTTGTAAGACTTGAGACGCAAGACAGTATTGTGCGTTATACTAAAGACAAAGACTTAAAGCATAAAACATTGTCTTAAAATTATAAGTCAGTCATTCTGTTCGAGCTCTAAGACGGACACCTATTATATATGTACTGTATTTTGTCCATTAGATGTCCATTGGACATCCGAAGGACATCCGATTGATCTAACACGGATGTCCATGGGATATCGGTATTTGTCTACCGGATGTTCGTAGGACGTCCTGTGAACGTAAATAGGACGGACATTAGGACATAATATGTACGGCCCCTGGACAGCCAACGGACGAATATGGACATCCCACGGATATCCGTGTCGGACCAATCGGACGTCTTTCGGACGTTCAATCGACGTCCATGTGCTATGTGGGTGATCTGCACTACGTCGGCCAATGACGCCGACCCCCCCCCCCCCCCGACGGGTATTTATGACCTGGGGAACTCGTTTCCGTGTCCCTTCCCCGGAGATGCTGCGTCGTTCGCAAGATCGCTGACCTGTCCGCGAAATCGGGCCCCGGTGCCCGAATCTCGACGCCAACCCCCCTGACGGTGTACCAGGTCTCTCTGGTGCGTCAGGGATACCTCTTTCTCGCAGGTGACGCTCGGTTCTCGAGCTAGCTGACCACTGGACAGCTACCCTTCGTGTCAGATACCTGTTTTACCGACTGATATCGCATGGTCTCGGATTTCGCAAACGCGTCGTCCGATTTCGCCGCGGTTTGTCCCTGATCGATTAGCGGGCTCTACTTTATCGTCAGGGCTGCGCTTTTCGCGAATCCCGTTGTTCGTTTACGATTTTACCGACCGTATTCACTGCGTCTCGAGGATGCGTCGCGCATCCCGTAATCCCGAAGATTACGTGTGGCTCTTGCCGTAAGCGCGTTTAAAACGCCGGTTTCGACGTGCGTAAACAAAATCGCGTGAGCCGAAAATAAAAGAAAATTTACTGGAAACCGGCGGGTGTTGGGCGTTTCTCGTCCAATATAATCCCAACGCTAATTCTATAGGCCAACGGGGCACTAAACTTATATCTAATCTATACTAACAAGTAACACTACCCAAGTGTAAATCGCCGATTTGGATAATTTTTTAATATGTTTTAGTAGACGTAAAAATAAGACATACGTATTTTTTTTATCGGCGGAAAACCATATTTAGGGTGTGAAACACCCCTTTGAATTTATGGGTATCGATTTAATTGTTTTGTATATAAGGATTCAGTATTTTCGGCCCGAACCAAATAAAATAGTTGCATTATCAAGAGATATGAAAAATGAAAAATTTTCGACTCGGTTCGATCATTTTTAGGGGGTAAACCACCCCCTGTATTTGAAACAAAAATTTAAAAAATGCCCAGATAATTGCAAATTTCATTCAAAAATTTTGAAAAAAAATATATGTTACACTCGCATCCAAAACAAAAGTGAGACTGTTTGAGGATTTAAGGGTGACCACCCTTTTATCGAATTTCTTACGTAACATTTAAAGGACCCCGGGCCCAGCCATAGGGAAAATGGATCCCGGTCAAATTGGTTGAAACTGTAGTATGTTGTACTTCATAATCTCCTGATCAAAAGTGTTAATGGGCACGAAGTCCGAAGCCATCTACTTTTTGAGTTATCAGACGTTGAACATGGTAAAAATGAGGATATGGGGATATTTTATTTTAGAGTATCCATGGCAATAATTCTTTCGGGTCGCATTTTTATGTGTGTCACGCATGTGTGTGCGCGCGCGCGTGCGCGTGTGCGAGGATAGGTGCACTTGGACACGGTACATTTGGACACCGTTCATTTGGACACGGTCATTTGGACACCATCAATTGGACACCGTTTATTTGGACACGGTTCATTTGGACACCGTTCATTTGGACACGGTGCATTTGGACACCGTTCATTTGGACACGGTGCATTTGGACACCGTTCATTTGGACATGATCATTTGGACACGATCAATTAGACACCGTTTATTTGGACACGGTTCATTTGGACACCGTTCATTTGGACACGGTGCATATGGACACCGTAAAAAATACGGCCTGTGCAGTTGGACACCGTAAAAAATGCGGCCTGTGCAGTTGGACACCAAAATGCGCTATCTGTGCAGATGGACACGAAAATGCGCGACTTGTGTAGTTGGATACCGAAACGCGCGTGCATGGGATGGTGCGGGGGGGGCAAAGCCCCCCCGCTCATGCCTACAGCGAGGTACATTTCCTACCCGGGCACGCCGAAGGCGTGTTCTAGGGGGGGTGCGGGGGGGCAAAGCCCCCCTGCCCACGCGTCAACCCCACCCACACCGCCATGTGCACGGGGGGCTGCGGGAGGGCAGAGCCCCCCCCCCCGCCCACACTCCCAGGTTTACTCACACTGACCATGAGGGGGGGTGCAGGGGGGGCGAAGCCCCCCCGCCCACGAATGTACTTTGATGTATTATAAAAGATATATTGACGAGTAGGGATGCAATAATATTAACATAATTTATGAATAATTTGTCTCTCCCGCAGCCCCCCGTGCACATGGCGGTGTGGGTGGGGTTGACGCGTGGGCAGGGGGGCTTCGCCCCCCCGCACCACCCCTAGGACACGCCTTCGGCGTGCCCGGGTAGGAAATGTACCTCGCTGTAAGCATAAGCGGGGGGGCTTTGCCCCCCCCCCGCACCCCTTCCATGCACGCGCGTGTCGGTATCCAACTACACAAATCGTGCATTTTCGTGTCCATCTGCACAGATAGCGCATTTTGGTGTCCAACTGCACAGGCCGCATTTTTTACGGTGTCCAACTGCACAGGCCGTATTTTTTACGGTGTCCATATGCACCGTGTCCAAATGAACGGTGTCCAAATGAACCGTGTCCAAATAAACGGTGTCCAATTGATGGTGTCCAAATGACCGTGTCCAAATGAACGGTGTCCAAATGTACCGTGTCCAAGTGCACCTATCCTCACACGCACACGCGCACGCGCGCGCGCACACACATGCGTGACACACATAAAAATGCGACCCGAAAGAATTATTGCCGTGGATACTCTAAAATAAAATATCCCCATATCCTCATTTTTACCATGTTCAACGTCTGATAACTCAAAAAGTAGATGGTTTCGGACTTCGTGCCCATTAACACTTTTGATCAGGAGATTATGAAGTACAACATACTACAGTTTCAACCAATTTGACCGGGATCCATTTTCCCTATGGCTGGGCCCGGGGTCTGTTACGTAAGAAATTCGATAAAAGTGTAGTCACCCTTAAATCCTCAAACAGTCTCACTTTTGTTTTGGATGCGAGTGTAACATATATTTTATTCAAAATTTTTGAATGAAATTTGCAATTATCTGGGCATTTTTTAAATTTTTGTTTCAAATACAGGGGGTGGTTTACCCCCTAAAAATGATCGAACCGAGTCGAAAATTTTTCATTTTTCATATCTCTTGATAATGCAACTATTTTATTTGGTTCGGGCAGAAAATACTGAATCCTTATATACAAAACAATTAAATCGATACCCATAAATTCAAAGGGGTGTTTCACACCCTAAATATGGTTTTCCGCCGATAAAAAAAATACGTATGTCTTATTTTTACGTCTACTAAAACATATTAAAAAATTATCCAAATCGGCGATTTACACTTGGGTAGTGTTACTTGTAAGCTTAAAACTAAATTCACGCCGGACGGGTGCTGACACGGTAATAAAGAAAAGGAATAATGAATTTAATACATTCACATCCCGTCCTCGGAGCGTTCGCGCTTACTCCAGGGGCGATTCGTCCCCGGACTCCGGGCTACGGAAGCTCTCACTATCTCTCACGTCCTTCTGCTCAGCTTCTCGTGGGCCGCTCTCCTCGGGGATTTGCTGCGACACATCCCCGTTCACTACGCTGCCCTGCTCCCCTTTAATTACGTCTACAAGTGACAGTGACGGCATGTCGCGGGTCACCTGCGCCTTACCTTCGACGGCCTGCTCCGCCCCTAGCGCCCTCATGCAGCGTATCGTCTCCTGGGTGAGCCGGTTGATCGCCAGCGTTGGGAATTTCCCGAACGCCGGGTGCGACCTATAAGCGGGCGGTCGCAAGGTCAGTCATCCCGCTTGAGCCCCCAGCCAAAGGCTGGATCCGCACTCCCTCGATGGACCTTAGTCCATCGGAAGGGCGCCACTCATAACACAGAGCACGGGGTAGCGGATGAAACCACCGTGGTGCGAGAGAGGGCTGCTCACGCAGGGCCGTACCGTCCCACCGTCCAGCCATCGCGACGGAGCCTTCGTTGTCCTTTGCCCAGCAGAAATGATCCCGTGGGACTCTGTAGGGCTCTGCCGCGATCCCCAAACCACACCCGGGCTCCGCCAAAGCCTGGCAGAATAAGTCTTGAGCTGCGCGGGCATGGTTCATGTTTGTTTGGAGGATCCGTAGGGCCATTACATATACCCTATGGAGTCTTCCCCTCTACCCTCCTCGTTGCTCTGTGGGGCGGTGTCACTTCCTCCATAACCTCCATCGCCGATGGGGAGGTTTCCTCTTTATCCTTGCCCGCCTCGCTCACGGGTGGAAGGATCTCCACCTCCATCTTCGCGGCGGGCTTAGCTTTTGGGGGCTCTGTCTCCCCCTTTTTCTTCTTCTGGGTCACTTGGGCCTTTCTAGTCTGTGGCCCGGCGACCCCGGCTATAATTTTCCCATCATAGGTGACCTTAAAGCCGGTCACCTCAAGGTTGATGGCCTTTGGCTTGGGCTTAAGCTTGGGCTTATCTTTGCCCTTCGCCGCCGCAGGCACAGGCTTGTCTGCAGGCTCCTTCTTCTCTTTCTTGCTTCCAGCCCTCCCGCCCTTACAGCACCCTGTGCACGAAGACCCGCCGATCCTATGATTGTGAGACCCTTTGCTTTCGCACACTGTGCATTTAACGGGAGGCCTGTTTCCCCGCACCTATAACACGCTCCCGTGCGGTCTGACTCGCTCCGGCACGTAGCCCGCGTGTGCCCCATCTCCAGGCACTTGTAGCACTGGAGTGGCCGAGCCTAAAAAAAACTCCCTAAGGGAAAGCATCTCCCTCATGATAGCCTCCATTTTCCTTTCCATGCCTTCTAATCTACTCTCCATATTTGTGCCCCCCCTTTTTTACATGGTGGTAATCTTCAACCACTGGGCACGATCGGGGAGCGCCGCGGCAACCAGTCACGGCCCGAAGGCCGATCGGGGAGCGCCGCGGCAACCAGTCATGCGGCCAGGGACCCCCCTAGTCGGGGGGAAGACCCCCCGCCCTCTGGAACGGACGGGGGAGTGCCGGATTCTATGCAGGTGGATCCCAAGGATACCACCTACATAGCCTACCGGCTAAAACCACCATAAATCCTTCTCTGCGGTTGAGGGGGCCCCGGGAATCGCGTAAGCATGTCGTCCGAAAGCCCACTCCCGCACGACTGACCTATCCTGAAGGAAGAGAGACGGGATCGGGGAGCGCCAGTTGCCTGGCAACCAGTCACCCGCCCCCTCCCCCCTTCGCCTTTAGGCGAGAAAGCTAACTTGTGGCGGATTGAAGGGGATTAGGCCCAATCCGCCACCCCCCCCTCTCCGGGGTTGCGGACCTCCCCCCGAAAGGGGGAGGGAGGAACCGCAGCGGGCGCGTGACTTCCAGCCCACGCGCCCGCCCCCCGGACGGATGAGGGTAGGAGTGACCATCTCCGAAGCGATGGGTTCCTCCCTCCCTCCGCACCCTCCCTTGGAGGGCAGGTGGGGGTCGACGTCAGGGTCGCCCCCAACGCTGCCTTCAGCCCACCGCGGCCCGAGGGAGGCGCTTGTGGCGGAAACCCCGTGGGGATCCGCCCGAGCCCCCCCCCCAGGCCGCGACCAATCGTCGATGTAAACGACACGTGAGCCGGGACGCGACCGCAGCCCGCCGGACCCGACCCCCCGACACCCGCGTGAGGACAGGGCTCAGGATTTACACCCACCATCCTCCCCCCGCAGGCCAAGGGAGCCGGGCCAAACGGGACCGCGTTCCGCCGCCGTCCACTCCTCCTACGCGAATTAAAACCGCACTTGTGGGGGGAAGGGGGAGCCAACGCCATCTCGCATCGGCCCCCGTTCTCTCCCCTTTTTAACTTTCTCTGACAACACTTCCAAGAAATGGAAGCCGGCGCCCAGGACGAGGGAACAACTCGCGTGTCGGCTTGAGCCGCCCCCCCCCCCCGCTCCACGCCGTTCCTTTATTCCCTTATTCACTTATTCAGGGACGCCATGAATAGTAGACATCTATGACGCCCCATCCTCCTCTCCTCCACTAGGAGGGGGGGACTTCCGTGGCACCGGTGCGAGGCCGCAACCGTCGCCGCCACTCTTCTGGTGGCCTTAGCGGTCGCCTCGGTGCCCATTCCTCCTTCCCCTCCCCCTCCCTGCCGATCGGCAGGGGCGTACTTTCCCCCTCCTAATTCTCTCACTCGCTTCCTTCCGCGACATAACTCTGCCGCAGAAGGAGACGAATGAACTCCACTTTTCCTCTCCCCCAGGCTCAAACAGAGCGTCGATTTTATCGCCCTGGGGGAGAGGTCCTGTCCAACACTGCCACGGAGGACACGGCGCAGCTCGTCCCACGCTGGACAAAACTCAAGCGTATGCTGCGCCGTGTCTGCCTCTTCTGGGCAGTGATGACACCTCGTGGTGCGCTCCTTTCCTATGCGGCACAGGTACTCGCCAAAACACCCATGGCCCGTGAGCACCTGTGCCGCGTGAAATGTGACCCCGCGTCCCTTACGGTCCGTCCACTCCCTAAGGACGAGCCGTATGGCCTCTCGGACCCTCTCTCCGCTCTTCAACTGGGGGTCATCGAGATATCCTCCCAGCTGGCTAGACGGGCCTCTTTGGCCTGCAGCCTCAGCACGGCCCTCTGCTGCTTTGTGACTCCCACCGATCCCCCCTCCCTAATCTGCCTGACCAGCCGATAGGTCTCGGCGTGGGTCAAGGCGATAAGATGGATCGGGGGAATACCAGCGAGGACCGTTGCCGCTACATGCGAGACGGTCCTATAGGTGCGGGCGGCTCTTTGCGCCATTAGGCGCTGTACATCCGTAAGCTGGCTTCTGAGGCGGCTGTTCTCCGCCACCTCTTCCGCCCACACCGGTGCTCCGTACAACATCACGGAGTGGACCGTCTGCATATACAGGCGGCGCACATGCCCGTTTGCCCCCCCCCCCCCTATATTAGGCAAAAGTCTCGCAAGACTGTTCGCCACTTTCCTGGCTTTAGGGGCAACACGGGTGATGTGCTCGCCGAGGCTGCCGTCTTCTCTGAGCCACAGCCCGAGATACTTCAGGCTGGGCTCAATTGGGACGCGGGTCCTCTCTATCGTCAGGCCGGGTTCTCTCGGAGGTGGGCCCCGCAGCGTCCTGTTGAAGAACCAGGACGCTTGTGTTTTCTGCGGGGCCACCCGGAGACCCAGCCTCCTTATGGAGCGCACCACGCTCGCCGATGCGGCGTTGGCCAACCCCAATGTCTCCGCTCAGTCCCTCCCGCCGACTACCAGGTACAGGTCATCAGCGTAACCCGTGAGTTGGCAGCCGGCCGGGAGGGCGATCCTCAGGATCATGTCATATGCGATGATCCACAGCAGGGGCCCTAATACGGACCCCTGCGGAACACAACACTCGACCAACCTGATCCTGAGAATTCCGTTCTCGTCCGCGTACATAAGTCCCCTATCCCCTATAAAATAATCCTCTATTAGCCTTGTTAGATAGGGAGGGACATCAAAAAATTCAAGTGCCCTCCCTATCACAGGCCAGGGGAGGGAGTTAAATGCGTTTCGCACGTCAAAACTGACGCCTAGTGCGATTTCTCTCTCCCCCGTGAAAGCCTCCGTGCGGGACAGAACGCTCATTATGGCGTCGATCGTGGATCTTCCCGCACGGAACCCCCACTGGTCCTCATTGAGGTTTTCTCCTCCTCTCCGAGACAGGTGCCGGACGAGGCGTTCGGCTATTATCCTCTCCAGGATTTTCCCCGCCTTGTCCAGCAGACATATAGGACGGTACGCGGACGGATCGTCCGGTGCCTTACCGGGCTTGGGCAACAGCACGAGGTCGGCCATCTTCTATCGTTTGGGGAACCGGCCGGTCCGGAAGCATTCAGTAAAGATCTTACGCATCCAGCCGGCCAGTCCCCCGGCGGCCAAGGTCCAAATTCTCCCTGGTACCCCGTCAGGGCCAGGAGCTTTACCTCTCCTGACCCTGCGGAGGGCCCTCGCCACTTCTTCCTCCGTGACTCCCATTTCGTTATGCCACTCTGCTCCCGACGTGTCGGGGAACACGACTTCCCCTCCCCGGTCGGGACGGAAGAGAGTCTCCACCACTCTCCCGACGAAATGGGAGTCGAGAGACTCCGTTATCGGGGGCGCCCATGGTCTCAACTTGTTGAGCACGCTCGGGAAAGCTGAGGGTCCCGCGACCCGCGCGACTTCTCCGGTTTTTTCATGGCCTTTTTTACTTTGGTCACGTCCATCCTTACCATTTCGTTTCCCACGATACGTGGGGTCCGAGCTGTGGTATTTACGATAATGGGTTTTTCTGTGGCTGACATCGTCTCCTTCTTACCCTTGCCGGTTTTCTCCTTCGGCTCTTGTTGTTGCTGCGGCTGCTTGGCCTTCAGGGGAGGGGCAGCTCTTTTTCCCTTCACCGGGTCATCGCTGTCACTCTTTCCCGCCATTTTTTCAGCCTTCTCTCTTTTTACTTGTTTCGCGCTTTTGCACGCAACCCCGCCGATCCTGTGTCCGAAGGGGCGTCCAGCGTCAGCGCAAATCACGCAGTGTGGCGGGTTTTGACATTCACCGGCCAGATGACCTTGCTGGCCGCACCTGTAGCACTGGCCGGTTCTGTCCACCACACTTTTGCATGTGGCCCGAGTGTGTCCCATGCCCATACATTTGAAACACTGTAGGGGTCTTTTGGGTAACAGTTCCACCCTGACCTTTGCCCAGCCCACCATGATTCTGCTCTCCTTCATGAGCAGATTGACAGACGTTAGGGGGCAACTCACCACTGCTGTGGACAGGCCGTTCGTCGCCCGTCTCAGTGGACCTACCCTAATTGCGGTTTCGGGAATTTTCCCTATCTTCGCCATGGCCTCCTTGATGTCCGCCTCCCTGATGGATTCGTCCATGCCACTCAGTCTTAACTCCGCAGTGAGTTCCGGCCTCGTGACGCGTATTCCTTCCTTATTTTTAAGTATCTCCGATATTCGCTGGGCCAGGTCGTCAGCCTTTGTTTTGCTGTCCGGCCCGGATATCTCCATGCTCAAGGCAATTGTTGCAGTGCATCTCATGTTCACGCCGTGATCCCAACTTCTGACAGTTTAAAACGACTGCGCACCTCCACTATGCACTCGGTGTACTGTTCTTCCAGGTAGGTAAGAACAACCACCGCCGTGCGTGGCGCCTTGCGCCTGTTCTTCCTGGCAGGAGCTGTCTCGTTGGGAGAGGGGGTTTTAGCTTTTCCCTTCCCGGCAGCTCCTTGCAGCGTAATTTTCCCTGCCACTGCTGGTTGCGCAGCAGCGGGGTTTTTCCGCCAGCTTTCTTTTTCCTCCTCACCACTGTAGACCAAAGTTCCACAGTGGGGTTTTAGGAAGCTGATGGGGATGCGGCTATCACCGTGGGCTTGACCTTTACAGATTTCTCTGCGTTCTGTTTGACGGAGGTGCCTTGCCCCCTTCCTTTCTTCGCGGTTTCGCTTTTTTGTGTCTCAGCGGCGACTTTTGGAGCGACAGCTCATCCCTCCTTTTTCTTACCTTTTCCTTTCTTTAAGGGAATAACGGATTCTTCTTCCTTCGCGTTGGTGTTTTCTCGCACGTCCACCGCGTTCAAAGTGTTCCTCGCGGGAAGGAATTCCATGTACTCTTGCAATTTCTGTAAGAGTTTGTTGGTTATTCTTTTTTCCATCCTTGTCTCTTTGATTTTAGCGTTTGCGTAGTCAACTACAAAACCTTGGTTCTCCGTGGCGGTACCGGAGGGTGGTATTATATTGTCTATTATCTTGGAGACTCCAAGTAGAGACGGTCTGCCCGCGGGCGGCATCCCGTCCCTCCGGATTTCCTCCAAGATTTCCAATCTCTTGCAAACGACTTCTTCTTTTTTCTTCTCGGACTCCTCCGAGCTGGATTCCTCGATCATTCGGGCGCGTTTGGGTTTTCCCTCGTACTTTTTCCTGGTTTTCATGGATGGTACTCCTCCCTGCATCAGTGGCAGCTGTTCTTGCCGTGCCAGCTGTTCCTGCAGTGTCTTTGTTTGTTGCTGCAGCTGTCCAATTTGCTGTTGCAACAGTGCGTTGTCCTGTTTTAGCTGGCGGAGACTGTCGATTTCCACCTGTTTCGCGACTTTATGCCGCAGTTCCTCCATTTCCGCATCCCTCGCTACCCGTATCGTGGGGTCGCTTAGAGTACCGCTCCGCCAAGCGGCTCTACTCCCGGGCCATCAGATTGGCCAAGGACCGGTCATGGCGGGAGCTCCTGCAGGCCCTGGACGAGGATCCGTGGGGGCGCCCTTACAAAATGGTTCTCAACAAGCTGAGGACCTGGGCGCCCCCGGTCACGGAGTCCATGGACCCCGAGTTCCTCGAGGAGGTGGTGAGCACCCTCTTCCCCGACGACCCCGGGGAGAGAATGAGCGGCGGTCCCGCTCCACCTGAGGTGGAGTGGGACGAGGAGCTCGGCGTGTCCATGGACGAGATGCGCAAGGCTGCCAAACGCCTGAAGGTGGGAAAGGCGCCACGGCCGGACGGAGTTCCCGGTAAAGTGTGGTCCTTGATCACTGGGGAATTGGCCGAGCGCTTGTGCGGTCTGTACACCAAGTGCCTTGAGCAAGGCCGATTCCCCAAGGCGTGGAAGTTAGCCAAGTTGGTCCTCCTCCCCAAACCGGGGAAACCCGCCGACCAGCCGTCGGCGTATAGGCCGATTTGCTTGCTGGACGAGGTCGGCAAACTGTTTGAAAGAATAATAGCCGACCGACTCGTCCAGCACCTGTCCCGGACTGGTCCGGATTTATCGGAGAACCAGTACGGCTTTCGAGAGGGCAAGTCAACGATAGACGCTATCAAGCGTATCATGGCTCTCTCGGAAGCCGCGGTGGAGGCCGGCAGGGTGTTGCTGGGAGTAAGCTTCGACGTGGCAAATGCCTTCAACACCCTCCCATGGCCGACGATAAGGGAGGCACTGCTCTTCCACGGCGTGCCCCCTTATCTGGTGGCCGTACTTTACGACTATTTCCGGGACAGGCAATTGGCCTATACGGACCAGGACGGAGTGGTCAGAGTGAGGCTGGTCGTGCGGGGGGTTCCGCAGGGGTCGGTCCTCGGACCACTCCTGTGGAACCTGGGGTACGACTATGTTCTCCGTATCGCCCTCCTTCCGGGATGTTGGTTGAACGGTTTCGCTGACGAAACCTTCCTGGGAGTCGAGGGCGACACGTGGAAGGAGGCAACGGCAAAAGCAAATGTCGCAGTGGCGGCGGTTGTGGCCGCAATGAGGAAAGTGGGCGTAAGGGTGGCTCCCCAGAAGACGCAAGCCGTCTTCTTTCACGGGAAGTCAAAGGGGAAGCCACCCGCAACAGCCCACATAATGGTAGAAGGGACCCGTGTTTCCGTGGGGGCCAGCATGAAATTGCTCGGCCTCTGGTTGGACGGCACCTGGGGCTTTGGCGAGCACTTTGCTCGCCTCGCTCCCAGAGTTAAGCAAGCGGCAAACAGCCTAGCCAGGCTAATGCCTAATCTGGGAGGGGCGAGTGGTCGTGTTCGCCGGCTCTACGCCGCAGCGGTTAGCGCCGATCATGCTCTATGGCGCCCCGGTTTGGGCGCCAGTGGTAGAGGGCTCGCGGCGTATAAGAACGTTGCTACGCCAAGTGCAGCGGCCGATAGCCCAAAGGGTATCACGCGCGTACAAAACCGTATCGCACGCGGCGGCGACGGCCCTCGCAGGTCTCCCCCCATTGGAGCTCGCGGCTCGCCAGTACGCCGAAGTATATCGGCGTACGAAAGAGCTGCAAGCGAGGGGAGGGCCATTCCTGCCGAGGGCGCGTAGAGCAATACGGCTCCAGGAGAGGACGGTCCTTGTCAGACGCTGGCAAGAGTGGCTTGACAGGGTCGAGTTTGGCAGGAGGACCGTCGACGCGGCAGGGGCCGTCCGACCCTGCCTAGCAGAATGGCTGGGCAGTCGGAGACACGGGTTGTCCTATCACGCGGTGCAGGTGCTGACAGGGCACGGCTGCTTTGGAAAATACCTGCACCGCATCGGAAAAGAGGCCACAACAAAGTGCCACCACTGCGACGAGGAGGAGGACACGGCGCAGCACACGCTGGAAGTCTGTCCAGCGTGGGCAGAGGAGCGCCGTGCCCTTCGGGCCCAAATAGGAAAAGACCTCTTTCTCCCGGCGGTCGTGGCCGCTACGGTCAGACCGGGAGAGGTGGGGTCAAAAAACTGGAGGGCGTTCGCCTCCAATTGTAACACTGTGTTGCGAAAAAAAGGCGGACGAACGGGTGAGGAGGGAGGAAGCCCCCCCTCCTCAACCCGACAGCGACTAGATGGGTGGATCACATTGGATTCACCAGTCCCTCCCCCACACTACAACAGGAGGAGACAACCGGGCGATCAACCCGGGCGCCAACGCTCCCGTCTGTAAAGGGGACGGCGTGTCAGACGAAGTCAGAGGGAGATGGCGCCGGGAGGGCGGAACCCCAAAACCTCCACGGAGGTGGGGATCTTCCCTCCCGCCGCCGTTCAGTGCCGAGCAGGTCGGCGGAGAAAGCGGGTCGGAGGGGGCTCGGGCGGACTTCCCACGGGGTCTCCGCCACAGGCGCCCCCTCCGTCTCGCGAAGGCAGGGGGCTGGGTTCCGGGACGGGACTCCGACGGGTCTTCGTCCCGGGGCTTGTCGCCCGCCTGCCCTCAATGAGGGCGCGAGGGGGGGAGGAGGATGTCTCACGCGGACGCAATACTCCTCCCCTCCTCGCCCGGGGGGCGGGCGAGCGGTCGGAGTTTTACCGCTCGTCTGCTGCCGCTGTCCTTAACCGGGTGGCGACAACCCCGGAGGGAGGGGTGGCGGATGAGGGTGGCGACACTCATCCGTCACAAGTTAGAGGTTCTCGCTATGGCGAGCGCGTGGGGGAGCTCGCGGATGTGATCATGGCGTTTCCCAGGGCTCCCCCAAATAGCGCTGTGTTAGGGTCGCAGGAGTTTTAGCCGGTAGGCTATGGATCCGTGCGTCCCTTGAGGGCGGGCAGGCGGGCGGCTTCGGCCTCCCTCGCCGCTTCCCTCGTAATCCGGGCGCACGCCCGTAGAATCTGACAATCCCTGCCCCTACCCCGGGGATGTGGGGTCTTCCCCCCGAAAGGGGGGTCACCGGGCCATCCCTCGGACGCGGCGGGGAGCTCCCCGATCGGCGCTCGTGACTGGTTGCCCGCAGGCGTAATTCTCCGATCGGGCCTTCGGGTCCGTGACTGGTTGCCGCGGGCGCTCCCTGATCGAGCGTCGTGACTGGTAGCCCCTGCCGCTCCGTGGTGGGCCAGGGGGTGGAAGATTTCTCTTGCATAAAAGAAAAGGGGGGACCCACCGGGCCGCCCAGACATTTCCGGGTAAGGGCCAGTGGTGTCCCTGTCGCCGGACGCAAGGGCCGGCACGTTTAGGAGCCTGACGGTCGGCGCTGGCGGGGGGTCCTGTGCCCCGTCTTCCTGCGGTCGGCGGGGGCCGGGATCGAGCTTGCTCGGCCGGTCCCCGTCGGTTAGCGGGGGGATGGCGGGGCTCTCCTGCTGGCGCTGGCCGGTGGGCGGTGCCTCAGGGGTCGGGGACGGCCTCCGGGGGTCTCTTGGTGGGCGTCCCTGATACGGGCATGGCGAACCCGGGGATACCCGAGGGCTCGGACAGGCTGGGCTCGTGAGGCGGGGAGCCAACCAGCCTAGGGGAAGGTAACCCCGAAATAAAACCAAACCCTTCCTTGGGTAAAAAGGTAAACATGGAGGGTCTAATTACGAGAATGAACTTACGGTCCCAGGGTGACGGAACACCCAGGGGCCGGCGGGAGGAGGGTACTGTCCCGGCCCCCCTCTCGTCGTCATCCAGCGACGGGCCTTCCATCGGGTTGGGCGCGGGCCTGATGGATGAAGCGGCGATCGCGGCCATAAACAAGCTGAAGGAGGCTAGGGTCCTAGTCCCGAAGTTAACGGAGACACAAACTTCGCACCTGACGAAGAGGGTTATTGATGCAGGGTCTGAGAACTCGGATGGGGGGATATGTCGTGCCGGGAAGAAGGGCAGATATGTCCCCCCGATCCCAACGGATTCGGGAGAAATGACGGACGATGAACTGGAGGCACAGGGATTGACAAGGTCACGATGGCTATACCGTGACCTGGAAGGTAGGATTATGGCTACTTCGAAAGTAGTGGAGGACTTGCCAGTAGAGGAGCTGCCTGCACATCCGGGTTATCTTGGTGGAAGGATACGAGAATTGACGGTGGAACAGGTGAGGAAGAGACACAGTAGGTTTGTTAACCGCCTCATTCCGTTGACCGAAGACTTGGACGAGGAGGAAGAGACGTACTTCCTGATATTGCGAGAAGCTACGTCTGAATTGGCACGGAGGGCGGAAACTTATGAAAAGAAGGCTATTAAAATTTGTACAGAAAGAGAAAAAATGGAGACACAGAAGCGGGACCTTATGGTCAGGATTGAGGAGCTGGAGAACCAGTTGTCGACGAGAGGGGTAACCCCGCCTGACACTGTGCCAGCTCCTATGGAGGTGGCGCAAATGGAGTGCAGGGACGAATCCGTACAAACGGAGGAGCCTGCTCGAAGAGAAGACACTGGTACAGAGGATAGACTCGCCCGGTTGGAGCGAGGTATGGAAGAATTGATTAGAGAGGTACGCTCCCTACGGGGAGCTACTGGGACTATAACGAAGGAGAATCACCCCCCTCCCCCCTCGGCGACAAAGTCCATGGGTGGTCGACTTACTCAAGGGGGGATAAATGCGGGAAAAAGGAAGAGGCGTGCTGCTCTTTCAACAAAGGGTAGGATAGGAGATGGAGAGTCAAATGAAAAGAGGATGGACCACCGGCACACGAGTGCTGCCGCTATGGGCCCCACTACAGGTGGAGGACTTGACCAATCGGCCAAGAAAAAAAAGAGGAAGACACGAAAGCCATTCGCCCCGAGGATGGCGGCTGTCGGGGTGACGGTCCCAGAGGGAGGTTCGGCGTCTTACGCCCGGGTCCTCAAGTCTGCCAAGGAGAAGATTCCCCTGGCGGATATTGGGGTCGATGCAGGCGGGCTGTCACTGGGGGTCTCCTGCTGGAGGTTCCCGGTGATCAGTCCGCGGAGAAAGCGGACCTTCTCGCGAGCAGACTGCGGGAGGCATTCAGAGAGGAGTCACCCGGCCCACCAGACGCGCTGTAGTGCGCGTGGGTGAGCTGGATGACTCGGTGACATCTGCGGATGTAATTAGGGCGCTGGCGAGAGCCGGCGACTGCGGGGAGGGGGAGATTTGGGCCGGAGAGATTCGGAGATTCCCCAGGGGCCTGGGCTCGGTATGGGCTCAATGCCCCATGGATGTCGCTAAGGCGGCTGCAGGTAGTGAGGGCCTCGTCGTGGACTGGTGTCGGGCCCGCGTCGAGGTGCTGCCGCCGCGCCCCCTGAGGTGCTTTAAGTGCCTAAAGACCGGACACGTCCGGTTGGCATGCACCTTGCAACCGCACGGTGAGCGACCGCGGCTGAGTAGCGGAGCGTCACCACGCGTCGCATTGTGTAGAGTAGCACCGCGTAGCGTAAAGCGTACCGCGGCAGATTGGCGCCCAGGAGAGGAGGTAAGCAGCCCGGAGACGCCGCCAAGCGCGGTGCCGCCGGAGGAAGCGGGCCCGGAGACGCCGCCGAGCAGCCGGGAGCCACCACTCGAGGACGCGAGTGGGGATGAGGAGGCGGAGGACGGTGACCTCCGCTAGCGCCAAAATAGCGCTCCGAGGATGGAATGAGGGAGGAGCGCGTCCCCACATCCGGCGCCATTAGTATATAGGTTAGGAATAAGTTGTTCCCGGGGTACGCGAGCCCCGTTAGATTTAAGTAGTTACACATGCCGGTCGCAAATTTTCCTTTGGCTCGATATCATTTTGTTTTGTTTCATTAATGCGTGAGGCGACCGCGCTAAGACGCAAGAGCCACACGTAATCTTCAGTTTTGCGGGATAATGCCGCGCAGGCGCGACGCGAGAAACGGTTAGAGATCGCGCACGAGACAGATAGAGCCGGAATTCGGAAATTCGCTAACGGGCGAATATATCCGAAAGACAGTGGCATATGCCGATGGCGGAGCCTCCCCTGAACGGGCATATCACGTCGGCGCCGCGATCCGAACGGTAGTTCGTGAAATTTGAAAACTCACGAACGGACGGCGCCGGACGAAAAGTACGGCCATGTGCCAGCAGCCAAGGCCCCCCGGAGCAGGCATATGCAATCGGCATGTCGGTACGACCGATAGTTAGGGAGATTTGAAAAATCTCAAACGGGCGGCGCGGCGCGCAAAATAGGGACATGTGCCGACAGCAGGGGTCCCCCAGAGCAGGCATACGCGATCGGCGTGGCGATCCGACCGGTGGTTCGGGAAATCGATAACCACGGGTCGGACACGAGAATTTATGGCGAATGCGCATTCGGCGGGACCTGGTACACAGGCATATCGGGTCGGCGTCGAGCTCCGACCGCGGGAACGCGAGATGGCCAGCCGCCGGGAATCTCGGTACCTGGGGGTCCGCCACAGGAACCGAGCGCGTCAATGGGCCGAGTGTGATGCGGAGAGTCGGCATCGGGGGTCGGCGTCAACGGCGGCCATGTCGCGGGTCACCCGGACACCCTCTACGGGGAGGTCACCCGGGAGGGTCATTTGTAACGTAGGACAAGTCGTGCGCACGGGTCGGCGTCGGCGGCGGACGTGCGGTTAAAATTGTGAAAACCTGGTGCAGCGGTGCCAGGAGAGCGTACCTCCGGAAACGCGAAACCCGTGGAATTTTCCACGGGAACGTTCTAGAACGTTCGCACGGGAAACCACGTGATGGGGAGAAAGAGAAAGCCGGTACGAACAGGCACTGCGGCGTAGTAGGTCCGCAGAGTGGGGGTAGAGCGCAACGGTGGGGAGGCCGAGAACGACCCGCCGCTCGAGGCAGTCTGTCGTGGATCGTCCGAGAGGTAGGATATGTCGCGCGTACATGTACCTCGCCGTCGCGTACTTTGCGTATCGCGATCTAAGTCGAGCGCGTAGACGATACCCGGTCATCCGCAAACAACGGCAACGCCCGCGGAAACGCGTAATTCGCTCGTGTGAGATAACGAGGAGGGACTGTGGTCCCCGTAAATGTCTCGTGCGTCGTGCGACGCGAAGGGCGCCTGTGCCCTGCGAAATCCGTGTTGTGCGTGTAGTGCGTAACGATTTTGCGACGCAGGCAATAAATGCGATTGCCTTGTCAACAGCGGCGATCAGCAGTGCGCGAATTTACCGTGTAATCTCAAAGGAAACCGAAATCACGCGCGATCACGTGATCATCACGTGAGAGTCAAGGATACCAAAACGACGCATATTGTTAAATAAATAACGGTGAATGCCCACTCGGTGGGAGACAGTTAAACGGCATTTGAACGAATTTTCCGGAAATTCGAGTGATTTCGGAATCCTTCGTGTGAACATAGCCGCAGCGAGAGGTGTCGGCCATCTTGTGAACGGAGACTCTAAGTGAAGCAATTGTCATGAATGCCACATCAGTGCGACGTGTGTAAACGGCATCACACATTATTTTACGCGATTTAACGGAATTAAGGATTTTTCATGACAGCCTCACCGGAGGTCCCGTGGGCCCGGCAACTTGTACGCAGAGGCGTGATCCGGTTTATGCCCGTGAATGCCTTACCACTGGAAGGTGGAGAGGTGAATCCGCGAGGAGTTTTCGGGATTTATTCGAAAATAAGGAAATTTTGTGAAATCGTCCCAGAGACAGTGGGACTCGTGGAAAACCACATATGCCAGTTCTACTCGGTGCGAATAAACGGCATCCGTCGAGATTTATCGGAATTTAGCAATTTTGCGGCGAGCTCGGGAACATACCCCAGCGGCGATACCAGCGAGTCAGTCTTCTGACAGATGAAGCGCAATTGTGAACCGTAACGGCATTTGATGAGAAATATGAATAAATAATTCAGCATTGTTATAAATAAACGAATGAGTGTCAAGTTACTTACCTTTAATTTACCTATCCAACGGCGATTATCCGGCAGAGTCCCTCGTTGATCCTGGTAGGCGACAATAAGCGATGATCCAGCGGAGAGCGACGGGGATGATCCAACGGCGACGGGAATCTGAAAATAAAGGAGAATTAGTATAGTTTGACACATTCGGGAAACAGATACTTACCTTCTCGGTGAACATAGGTCAAACCGAGTGGCGACCGTGAAAGGGAATAGTAATATCAACCACTAACAGTCCCAAAACCTACTGTCCGGTCACAACCTCCCCTGTGGACCGCTCCGATGCTTGTTATCGGTGCGGCGAGAGGGGTCACAAGGCCGGCCGCTGCTCTGCGGCTACCCCGAGATGTCCGCTATGCGCGGACTCGGGGATGCCTGCTGAGCACCGGCTGGGGGGGGCGGGGTGCGCGGACGTCAGGAGGGTGGGGGGACGAGGGCCGCCGCCAGACCCTGGAGGGAACTCTCGGGTGGCGGCTCCTCCTACCCCCGGGCAGTCCTAGACTGCGCGAGGGGGTGGGCGGTGAGGGTTTGGCCTTGGCCTGCCCATGCCGCACGCCGGCCGGCCGATTGGTCGGCGGACTTTGGTCTGCCAGCCAACTGGTCGGCAACTGGTCCGCGGTGGGATGACTGGGGCGGGTTCCCCACGGGGGCCCGCCACGGGTGCCTCCCTCCGCGGACCATGGAGGGTGGGGCCGAGGCCCGGGAGCGGAGGGGGAAGAGGGAAGGAAAACCCGCACGCGGCGAGTGGCATGCTGCGGTCCCATGATGCTCTTGGGTCTTGGTTCTACCTGCCCTCTACGTGAGGGCGCAAGGGGGGGAGAAACCCATCACTTCGGTAATGGCCACTCCTCCCCCCTCTCGCCCGGGGGCGGGCGCGTGGCCGGGAAAAGCCACGCGTCCGTGCATGAGTCGCCTCCGACCGCGGGGGCGGCGTGCAACCCCGGAGGGAGGGGTGCCGGATGGAGAGGTTGTCCCCTCCATCCGCACGACTCAACGGTGAGTCTGGTGCGGGAAAGTCCCTAGGTGTGGGGGTAACTGGCGGATGATATCATTGCGCTTCCCGTCAGCCCTCCTCCCATGCGTTGCTTCACAGCGCGGGAGATAAAACGCACCGAGAGGGACAACCGGGGGGTTTTTATTCGGAGCGACTCCGACATAATCGCCCGCCCCACCCCGGGGGCGGGGGTACCCGTAATGGGTTTTCCCCTCGCCAAAAAAAATAAATGGTAGAATGGGGGTGACCCTCGCCACGGCGGGCAAGGCCTTGGGTGGGGTGCGATACCATCCGCGTGGCGGCACCCGCTGCGGAGTCCCGGGAGTCGGAGCCCGGGACCCCCCGAAAGCCGGTGTGCAATTCTTCGCCCACGGGCGTGTAGGGGGCAGGACCCAGTGCCCCCGATGTTCATTTCCGGGGGCCCGCGGGAATGGGTGGCTCCTCAGGTGAGTTCACCGGGACACGGTCGATCGGGAGCAATTCTGGTCGGCCGTGGGGCGCGCCCGGCCACCTGCATGAAGACCGCAGCGGGGAGTGGGTTTCAAAACAGAAATGGATCCTTTAGTTATTATAAACGACGAAGAGAAGGCGATGGCGGAGATGGCAAGAGTAAATCTCCCCGTCGTTTTTGTGGTCACCCCCACGGAAGCGAGTGACACGCGCAAGTCCACCAGGACCGTCAAACAATCGATCGGCGGACCGAAGAGCGCCAAGGAGAAGAAGAAGACTTCGAGATCCCAGGAGAACACCACCCCTGGATCTCAAGAGAGCCAGGCAGGACCGAGTAGTGCGCAGGATGCAGTCATCGAGACCCCCGTTCCCAAAAGAAGGTCTAAGTATGACCGGCAAATGGCCAGATGGGACGAGGCTTTGGAAGAGGCCGGGTTCAAGCCGCTGAGGTCGAAATCCGCTTCTCAAGACTCATGGATGTCCGAGGACTCGATCGAGCGGGTGGACTCGGACTCTGACGAGTCAGACGATGGCCCTGATGGAAAATTCTGGGCTGACAAGAACACCACCAGGAAGCAGGACAGGCCTATCACTACCGGAGATTACGAGGTGAAGAAGGCAGTGATGGCAAGGAAGGAGCGGGAGAAAGAAGAAAAGAGGATTCGAGAGCTAACGGACCCGTCGGTGGCTCCTAATCTCTCAAGATGGCTGACGCCCGCGACCTTCGCTGACCTTGGCCCGGAAACTTCTTAAATGCGATAAATTCTTAAAATATTCACCGTACTGACGATTAATCCGCTTCGCAGCAATAATCAGGCGTGATCATTAACTCGTTAATCTTGATGGTTCACAAGATGACGACCCGGTGACCTTCCTCGACCTTAGCACGCAAAATCGAATAATTCTCAACTTTTCACATCCGTGCACTATAACACCGATAGATCTTTATATTCTGATTAATCAGGCATGATTACACAGGCACACGAAAAAAAAAGGTCTTGTCCACCAGACGAGACAAACATTTCTATACGTTTTTGGGGTCGCTGAATCCGAATCCGGGGTCGGTTTGACTCGGTCAGATCGCATTTTATTCCTAACCTCAAAAAAGTGATGAAAGTTGAAACATTCGTTGAAATGCCCAGAAAGGAAAGCGATTATATGTTTTCAGGGTCGCTGAGTCCAAATTCGGGGTTAGTTTGACTCGGCCAGGCCGCATTACATTCCTACCTCAAAAAAGTGATTTAAAAAACCGAAAACTGTTCCCGATATAAATTTTTTGTATTCAGCGTTGGGTACATAGAACTTGTTAGTCATTTTTTTAGCATAACCATCAGTCTGCAGCATAAAATCCTGCTGCCTTGACAGATACTGTAACGATGACAACTGCCCCGAAAGGGGATGTGTAGAATGATTCGTTCTCAGGTTTGTTGAGGTAACAATGCCAGCGAAGGCGCGCTGCCTTGCAGGTGGGCGTGAAGGTGTGAGGATGAAGCCGTAGTGTGTCCGACGACGAGTTGACATAGTCCTCGTCGGAAAGCTCTCATACTTAGCCCTTGGGAGGTATGAGAGTTATCACCCCTGGGACGGTGTGGACTTACCTGCGGTCGGACCAGGATCCCTCACCCGCGGGTTTTTCTTAACACACATGGCACCTTCAAACTAAACATTTTTTGTTACATATGTAGCAAAAAGCATCAGTGTCCTTGTTGCATGTATATGTTTCGACGGAGAAACTAAAAATTTTTTGTTTGAAGGTGCCATGTGTGTTAAGAAAAACCCGCGGGTGAGGGATCCTGGTCCGACCGCAGGTAAGTCCACCGTCCCAGGCGTGATAACTCTCATACCTCCCAAGGCCTAAGTATGAGAGCTTTCCGACATTGACGAGGATTATGTCAACTCGTCGTCGGACACACTACGGCTTCATTCTCACACCTTCACGCCCACCTGCAAGGCAGCGCGATTTCGCTGGCATCGTTACCTCAACAAACCTGAGAACGAATCATTCTACACATCCCCTTTCGGGACAGTTGTCATCGTTACAGTATCTGTCAAGGCAGCAGGATTTTATACTGCAGACTGATGGTTATGCTCAAAAAATGACTAACAAGTTCTATGTACCCAACGCTGAATACAAAAAATTTATATCGGGAACAGTTTTCGGTTTTTTAAATCACTTTTTTGAGGTTAGGAATGTAATGAGGCCTGGCCAAGTCAAACTAACCCCGAATTTGGACTCAGCGACCCTGAAAACATATAATCGCTTTCCTTTCTGGGCATTTCAATGAATGTTTCAACTTTCATCACTTTTTTGAGGTTAGGAATAAAATGCGATCTGACCGAGTCAAACCGACCCCGGATTCGGATTCAGCGACCCCAAAAACGTATAGAAATGTTTGTCTCGTCTGGTGGACAAGACCTTTTTTTTCGTGTGCCTGTATTATTTACGCACCCTTATCTTTTATTCACTTTATACTTGACACGTATCGCTGAGCACAAGTGCCCTTTAGCCTAACGGCGCACAAGTAATTTTCCGGTGACGCAGCACCAATTCGCAGATGTAATACGAATAATAACGCGTTTCGCGGGCGTTCCCGGTTGTCAAGGATGTCGTGGCGAGCATACGCGCGTAATCGATTTACTATCGCGGAACTTAATTTCTACGCGACTACGTATATACGGCGATTTCAGTTACCCGTCCGACGATCCGCGAGAGACTGCCTCGAGGTGCGTAGCTCTCCCGGGCTCCCCACCACCGCTAACCGGCCCCCACTCCGCGGCCTTATTGCGTCGCGGTACCAGGCCGTGCCGACTATCTCTTTTACTATCACGCGATTCCACCGTGTTCCCGTTCTCGAACGTTCCCGTGGAAAATTCCACCACGAGTACCTTCGGGAATACGTGCTCTATTGGCCCCAGGGTAGTGGTTTTCCAACTCTGGCGGTTTTCGTTTTACGATGGCGCCGACCTGCGCGCCCCATAGTTTTTATGCTCTAGAAGAGGCATCCGGGTGACTTCCTTGAGGAAGACGTCCGGATGACCTGCACTACGTCGGCCGACGACGCCGACCCCCTGACGGGTATTCGTGACCTGGGGAACTCGTTTCCGCGTCCCTTCCCCGGAGATGATGCGTCGTTCGCGCGATCGCTGACCTGTCCGCAAAATCGGGTACCCGTACCCGGGTCTCGACGCCGACCCCCTCTGACGGTATATTGGGCCTCTCTGGTGCGTCAGGAATCCCTCTTTCTCGCAGATGACGCGCGATTCTCGATTTAGCTAACCACTGGATATTTCCCGTTCGCGTCAGGAACCTGCCTTACCGACCCATCTCGCGTGGTTTCGGATTTTGCGTACGCGCTGTCCGATTTTACCGCTGTTTGTCCCTGATTGCTCAGCGGGCTCTACTTTATCGTCAGGGGCTATCCTTTCGCGGCTCGCGTCATTAATTTCTGATTTTACCAACCAATATCACGTGGTTTCGGATTTCGTGCACGCGTTGTCCGATTTTTCCGCTCTCCGTCACTGATTGCTTAGCGGACTCTACTTTATCATCAGGGGCTATTCTGCCGCGGATTGCGTCGTTAATTTCCGATTTCACCGACACGTCGGACGATTTCAATCGATCGCGCGCTCGGGCTTATTGCGTCTCCGGGATGCGTCGCGCATCCCGTAATCCCGAAGATTACGTGTGGCTCTTGTCGTAAAGCGCGTTTAAGACGCCAGTTTCGACGCGCATACATAAAAATCGGGAGAGCCGAAAAGAAAATAAAATTTAATTGAAACCGGCGTGTTTCGAATACGCATTACCCGATATAAACCTATAACTAGCTTATTCTACATGCCACCATGGCATAATACTTATGACTATTGTACTTATAGCTATTACTGCGCCGGACGGGTCTGGAAACTATAATAATTGAAAAAGAACACACTTAAATGCCCCGTCCTCGGAGCGCTCAGCGCCTAATCCAGGGGCGATTCGTCACCCGACTCCGGGCTACGGAAACTTTCGCTTGACGCGCCATCCCTATCTTCCGCTTCCCTCGGGCTGCCGCTTTCGGGGACCTGCTTCTGTCCGCCCCCGTCCTTGCTGCTGTCCTGCTCCCCCTTAGTTATACCAAGGGGTGACAGTGACGGCATGTCACGAGTCGCCTGCGCCTTACCTTTGTTGGCTTCCTCCGCCGTCATCGCCTTTATACAGCGTATCGCCTCCCGGGTGAGCCGCGTAATTGTCAGCGTCGGGAACTTCCCGAACGCCAGGTGCGACCTGTAAGCGGGCGGTCGCAAGGGCACTCAGCCTCAGGGTAGAATAACCCATGGAGACTGACGAAGCGCCTCGCAATCTCCGCTCAGACTTACCGGTAGTCGGCAAGCGCGGGAAGAAAGGAAAGGCCAGGCAAATTCTGGACGACTCCTCAACCAACGAGGAGAAAGAAGCGGCTGCAGCTGAAGCCAGGAGACTTGAGATCCTGGCTTCAATTGAAAGTGAAGGTATGCCGCCGGTTTATAGGCCTCCCGTGGGAGGGCAGGGGGCAGTATTACTAGAGGCGGCAGTTCCGCCGAAGGTTGCACCTCTGGTAGAACAGACGTGCCAGGCGGACAATCCGAGCCCGTCTGGCACGCCGCCGGAACAGCAGATGGAAGAAAGGATCTGGAGCACCCTCTCCAATAAAATGGAGACGATGTTCGAAACCCTGCTGGCGAGGCTTGGGCACACTGCTCTGGTGAAACCAAGCCAGAACGCCAAAAAGGAGAAGGGAGTTGCGGGTAAGGGCAACAAGAAGGAGTCGGAGGGAGTCCTTGCTAGAGACAAAGGGATTAAGGAGAAGAAGGGGACTACACTAAAGCCAGTTCCTACATCTGGCCCGGCATGTACCCCGGCAAAGAAGCCGGATCCCACGTCCGGGCCAGCAGGTACCGTGGCCAAGGTAGACAAAGCCTCGAAGAACAAGGCTACTCTTGCCCCCCTCCCTTCCACGAGTGCTGCCGAGGCTCAGGCAGAAACCTGGTCCACGGTGGTCAAGAGGGGGAAGAAGGGGCAGAGTGACAAGACGCTCCCGGCTAACAAACTGGTCGGCGGTGGTAGGAAAGGTCCTGCGCCACCAAAGGCCGCCAAAGCCGTGTCCACTAAGGCGACGTCTACTAAGACTGCCAATAACGGGGCCGGCAAGAACGGCGCAACAGGGAGGAGAAAGCTGCCACACACAGCAGCGGTGACGATCACCACCACGAGTGATAATTGCGACGAGCTAATGAGGGAGGCTCGGAGCAAAATTTCGCTGAGGGAGCTCAGCATCGAGGGAGCCCTCAGACCGAAAAGGGCACAAACTGGAGCCTTGATTATAGAGGTCCCGGGCAAAAATGGTGCCGCCAGGGCTGACACCTAACGAACAGTATGGCGCAATTGTTTGCGGGGCGCGAAGGGATAAAAGTGGCCAAGGCCCATCAAGACCGGCGAAATTAGGGTCCTCGACCTGGAGACGTCGGTCACGATGGATAAACTGACGACCACTATCGCCGAGGCAGGGAAGTGCCAGCCGTCACAGATCCACGTGGGACCACTACGTAAGGGGTCCAATGGTCTTGGCACGGCCTGGGTGAAGTGCCCCCTAACGGCGATGAATGTCATCGCCAAGGGGGGTAACCGAATCCAGGTCGGTTGGTTTTGGGCGCGGGTTCAGACACTGGAGGCTAGGCCCCTCCAGTGTTTTAAATGCCTTGTTACATCCGCCCCACCACAAAAACCGAACAATTCGAAAATCCCTTAACTACACGACTCCACAACAATTTCACTTACCGACAGTCGAACTTACCGACAGTCGAACTTACCAACAACAATTTTACTTACCGACAGTCGAACTTACCGACAGTCGAACTTACCAACAACAATTTCACTTACCGACAGTCGAACTTACCAACAACAATTTCACTTACCGACAGTCGAACTTACCAACAACAATTTCACTTACCGACCGTCGACCATACCCACAACAATCCATCTACCTACAGTCGAACTTAACCGCAGTCGGTCAACTTACCGACCGCCGAACTTACCATCAACTGACCCTACCAACGGCCGAACCCCATACCACTAATAACAACATTCCCACGTAGCACATAAGCACTAAGTATAAGCTCGCGCGACACACCTTAAGTTTAACTAAGAATAACTACTTGCGGTAGACATACGTATAACAATTACGAAGCTTTTAAATAATCTCGACGCTTCGAGAACTTTCGAAAACACATCCTCAACCCTTCCGACCACCCGTAGCGAACCCTTCCTCGGACAACTCGTAAACATCCGGACCCTTCTCGACCCTTCCAGATCCTTCCAGAGCCTTCCGGAAAAACTTTCCCTAAACCTATGAGTCATACATCATAAAACAACCCGAAAGAGAAATCAGAAAACAGAGCCGATGACGCAACACCAACGCAAACCTTCCACTCATTTTCCTTAACCCTTCCTTTCGACCACCCCCGCTCCTGACACACAGGGATAAAAGAACGAGCTTCCCAAGGGACGCTCTCAGTTGTCTCAGTTCTTTGGACGTGTCATCACCTACGACTCAGGGTGAGCCTCAGTACTCGAAACTTCTATTTCCATACGACTCCTATATCCTCCTACATCCTCTGGTCCCAGAATAATCTTTCGATATTCAATAAGCACATTCAGTTTAAGATTACTTCGTTATAACCGTACTTCGCTATTAATATTAGTAAATTGTAACCAACATTGCCATTGTATAAGACTTTAGTAATATACTATCGTTTTACCTACATACCTATAGACTTTGCATTTATTTAATATCCTTGCTCTCATTCTACATCCCTGGCGAATATCACCTTGTAAAGAAACGACGCCTAAGCGTCTGTGTTACTGGTCTTCCCCTTGTTCACTTCTGCACACGAGGCAGTGCTGTACGAGCGGCACGCTTTCGGTTGTTGAAGTCTGCATACGAGGCAGTGCTGTACGAGCGGCACGTCGAATCACCACAGCAACGGGAATCAACCACGTATATATACACTATCACTAATAAATGACTAAGACGCGGAAGGGCGGATTAAAACACCGCACTCGCAGATTAAAACGCCTCCTTTTCGAACTCCCTTACTCCCCTGTTCTGGGTAATGAACTCGACTACACCGGGGACACAGAATACGAGAATTACTTCGCCGCGAAGTCCGCGTGCAAAGCGGAACCGAAACCGAGGATTGTTAACATCGAACGTGTGCGCGCCATTTTTATAACAAGAGAATCACGAGCGTTTATGGTGCGTCGTTTCTGCTATCGCCTCACTCCGATCAGAGAAACCGAATCACCGTCTATTCCGTCTTGAAGGTGGATCAATTCCATCAGGAAAGACGATCCCCGCCGCGCCCGGTACGCACAGAGACGCGCTGAGATTTTGCACCAGCACTACGGAGCCGCGACGCCAGAGCACTGGGGAACTGCAAGTCACCCCCTAGAGATCGATTAACCCCCACAAGGTAAGTGTTTGTTTCTTTATCGACCGCTGTTTCTTTACCGACCACTGATGGTACGTGTTTGTTTCTTTATCGACCGATGTTTCTTTACCGACCGCTGACGATAAATGTTGTCTCTTTACCGACCGCTGATGGTAAACGTTGTTTCTTTACCGACCGCCGATGGTAAATATTTGTTCTTTTACCGACCGCTGATGGTACGTGTTTTACCGACCGTTGATGGTAAATATTGTTTCTTTACCGACCGCCGATGGTAAATGTTTGTTCCCTTTTTACCGACCTCCGACGGTATGACTGGCTCCTCTTGGATGTCAGTTACACAACGTCGTGTGTACTCTAGCTGGTTAGGTCGCGCCATTTGCGTCTTTACCACGTGCCGCCGCCATCGTGTGTTACGTCCCGGCGGATCGCGGCCGCAGCGCGGAGCTCGGATCGTTCGCGGGGGACTAGATCGCTTTGTCGGGTCGTTGAACCAAGGGGCTCTACCCGGGGATACCCGCGATCAAGGTATTCGCGATGGGCCGGCCTTCTACCAAACCGTTTTTGCTATATTGATCCTCACGCGTCTATTAGAGTTATGCGGTTCTTCACGATGATCCAACAGGTAACGTTCGAAAGCTTCCTCTATAGGGGAACACACGCGGCACTCGTACGTGGGGCGATAGTCATCAATGATTTTGAAACACGCGGAACACTTATGTAAATCGGTGTTTGGACCGTATTGAATGAAATGCTTGAGCACCCCCTTAAATTCCTGCCGTGCCGATCGGCATTCTCCAAAACGGCAATCCTCGCAGATAACGGCACCGGTGGTCTTATTGCGGAAAAGGAACGAGTATACGCAAATTCCGGTCATGAGCCATGTTTTAAGTGGGGTAGGAGCAGGAATTACGCCTATCGGTCGGCGGGTAACCGGGAGTTTAGGACACATTCGCGATCGCGTCGGTCAAGATGTACGCTTCCTTAGTGGGCGTTGATTTGGGAAATAGAGACGATGGTTGGCTCAGGTTCGAGAAAGTGTCGCTCGCCGTTGTTCTCGATGGCGTTAGTAATATCGTGAATTATGTACCTACACGTGGAACAACCTAGCGGTCCCTGTAATTCGCCGATTACCACGTCGCACGAATCGCACTCCTCGACTTGATATTGAAATCCTATGTGCAAATAGTGTCTGAAGATAAGGTCGTATTCGGATCTTTGCTGAGTCGGTAAGTCGCGGAAGCACTCTTCGCACAAGTAGCGCTGACTAACACGATGGCGGCGGCACGTGGTAAAGACGCAAATGGCGCGACCTAACCAGCTAGAGTACACACGACGTTGTGTAACTGACATCCAAGAGGAGCCCGTCATACCGTCGGAGGTCGGTAAAAAAAGGAACAAACATTTACCATCGGCGGTCGGTAAAGAAACAATATTTACCATCAACGGTCGGTAAAACACGTATCATCAGCGGTCGGTAAAAGAAACGTCGGTCGATAAAGAAACAAATACGTACCATCAGTGGTCGGTAAAAAAACAGCGGTCGATAAAGAAACAAACATTTACCTTGTGGGGGTTAATCGATCTCTAGGGGGTGACTTGCAGTTCCCCAGTGCTCTGGCGTCGCGGCTCCGTAGTGCTGGTGCAAAATCTCAGCGCGTCTCTGTGCGTACTGGGCGCGGCGGGGATCGTCCTTCCTGATGGAATTGATCCACCTCCAAGACGGAATAGACGGTGATTCGGTTTCTCTGATCGGAGTGAGGCGATAGCAGAAACGCACCATAAACGCTCGCGATTCTCTTGTTATGAAAATGGCGCGCACACGTTCGATGTTAACAATCCTCGGTTTCGGTTCCGCTTTGCACGCGGACTTCGCGGCGAAGTAATTCTCGTATTCTGTGTCCCCGGTGTAGTCGAGTTCAGTACCCAGAACAGGGGAGTAAGGGAGTTCGAAAAGGAAGCGTTTTAATCTGCGAGTGCGGTGTTTTAATTCGCCCTTCCGCGTCTTAGTCATTTATTAGTGATAGTGTATATATACGTGGTTGATTCCCGTTGCTGTGGTGATTCGACGTGCCGCTCGTACAGCACTGTCTATCTCCAGATTTTAGCAACTGAAAGCGTGCCGCTCGTACAGCACTGCCTCGTATGCAGACTTCAACAACCGAAAGCGTGCCGCTCGTACAGCACTGCCTCGTGTGCAGAAGCGAACAAGGGGAAGACCAGTAACACAGACGCTTAGGGGTCGATTCTTTACAAGGTGATATTCGCCAGGGATGTAGAATGAGAGCAAGGATATTGAATAAATGCAAAGACTATAGGTATGTAGGTAAAACGATAGTATATTACTAAAGTCTTATACAATGGCAATGTTGGTTACAATTTACTAACATTAATAGCGAAGTACGGTTATAACGAAGTAATCTTAAACTGAATGTGCTTATTGAATATCGAAAGATTATTCTGGGACCAGAGGATGTAGGAGGATATAGGAGTCGTATGGAAATAGAAGTTTCGAGTACTGAGGCTCACCCTGAGTCGTAGGTGATGACACGTCCAAAGAACTGAGACAACTGAGAGCGTCCCTTGGGAAGCTCGTTCTTTTATCCCTGTGTGTCAGGAGCGGGGGTGGTCGAAAGGAAGGGTTAAGGAAAATGAGTGGAAGGGTTGCGTTGGTGTTGCGTCATCGGCTCTGTTTTCTGATTTCTCTTTCGGGTCGTTTTATGATGTATGACTCATAGGAAAGTTTTTCCGGAAGGCTCTGGAAGGGTCGAGAAGGGTCCGGATGTTTACGAGTTGTCCGAGGAAGGGTTCGCTACGGGTGGTCGGAGGGGTTGAGGATGTGTTTTCGAAGGTTCTCGAAGCGTCGAGATTATTTAAAAGCTTCGTAATTGTTATACGTATGTCTACCGCTAGTAGTTAGTTATTCTTAGTTAAACTTAAGGTGTGTGGCGCGAGCTTATACTTAGTGCTTATGTGCTACGTGGGAATGTTGTTATTAGTGGTATGGGGTTCGGCCGTTGGTAGGGTCAGTTGATGGTAAGTTCGGCGGTCGGTAAGTTGACCGACTGCGGTTAAGTTCGACTGTAGGTATGGTCGACGGTCGGTAAGTTCGACTGTCGGTAAGTGAAATTGTTGTGGAGTCGTGTAGTTAAGGGATTTTCGAATTGTTCGGTTTTTGTGGTGGGGCGGATGTAACACGTGTTAGTCAGCGCTACTTGTGCGAAGAGTGTTTCCGCGACTTACCGACTCAGCAAAGATCTGAATACGACCTTATCTTCAGACACTACTTGCACATAGGATTTCAATATCAAGTCGAGGAGTGCGATTCGTGCGACGTGGTAATCGGCGAATTACAGGGACCGCTAGGTTGTTCCACGTGTAGGTACATAATTCACGATATTACTAACGCCATCGAGAACAACGGCGAGCGACACTTTCTCGAACCTGAGCCAACCATCGTTTCTATTTCCCAAATCAACGCCCACTAAGAAAGCGTATATCTTGACCGACGCGATCGCGAATGTGTCCTAAACTCCCGGTTACCAGCCGACCGATAGGCGTAATTCCTGCTCCTACCCCACTTAAAACATGGCTTATGACCGGAATTTGCGTATACTCGTTCCTTTTCCGCAATAAGACCACCGGTGCCGTTATCTGCGAGGATTGCCGTTTGGGAGAATACCGATCGGCACGGCAGGAATTTAAGGGGGTGCTCAAGCATTTCATTCAATACGGTTCAAACACCGATTTACATAAGTGTTCCGCGTGTTTCAAAATCGTTGATGACTATCGCCCCACGTACGAGTGCCGCGTGTGTTGCCCTATAGAGGAAGCTTTCGAACGTTACCTGTTGGATCATCGTGAAGAACCGCATAATAGACGCGTGAGGATCAATATAGCAAAAACGGTTTGGTAGAAGGCCGGCCCATCGCGAATACCTTGATCGTGGGTATCCCCGGGTAGAGCCCCTTGGTTCAACGACCCGACAAAGCGATCTAGTCCCCCGCGAACGATCCGAGCTCCGCGCTGCGGCCGCGATCCGCCGGGACGTAACAACCTAGAGGGAGGCCACGTCAGGGCCAACTGTCCCAATGACGTGGACAGAGGCGGGCGATGCTGCCGCTGCGGCGAGCAGGGGCCGCGCGCGCAAGACTGTGAGGCGAAACCCCGGTGCCTGGTGTGCGCCGATCTCGGCAGACCAGCCGGGCATCGGGCTGGCGGCAAATCATGTAAGTCCGCCAGGACGAAGTCTAAAGCCGGCAAGAAGGCTAGCGCTGCAAAAGCGGCGAATCCTCCTTCGCGGAAGGAGCAAGGCAGCGACGCAATGGTGGTCGACCCGGCCGAGGAAACTACTCGTCGCGCGTCGATTACCAATATCGAGACGGTGTCGCTTAGGGTGCCGAAGAAGAGGGCGGCTGTAAAAAGCGACAAAGGAGGGGACGCCAATGAAATGATTCCCCCCAAAGAAAGAAATTGAACGCTAGGAAAAACAAAGGGGGTGCGGTGCCGACGCCACCCCCATCAGCAACCATACCTGCCCCCGAGCAGGACAAGGAGATGGAATCTCCACCTGTGGAGACACTGCCCTCCGAGGGTCAAGAGAGCGAGAGAGGAGTGGAGGCCTCTGATTAAATAACCAGAAATGCCCCAGAAACTTCTCCAGGCAAATACGAATCACTGCCGCGTTGCGCAAGACGCGTTTCTCCACGCTATGGCGGAGCGCGGCAGTGGCCTGGGGGTGGTGGCGGAGCCGTACCGGATTCCGGCGAATAGCCCATGTTGGGCGGTCGGCCGGTGCGGCTCCGTCGCCATTACATGGAGGCAGACGAACGAGACGGTCGCCTGCTCTCTTATTGAGGCAGGCGTCGACTACGTTGCAGTCCTATGGGGCCACGTCTCGGTGGTGGGGGTATGCCCCCCAGCTGGGACGTGGCCAGTTACGAGGCGACTCTCGACTCCATCTGGAGTTGCGTAGTGAGGATTCTCCCCGGGCCCGTAATAGTGGCCGGGGACTTCAACGCAAAGTCGGCACTGTGGGAGGAGAATCCTCGAAGGATGGGCGGCGGGCCTCGGACTCTGTGTTCTGAACACGGGGTCTGTACAGACCTGCGTGCGGCATAGGGGTGGGTCCATTGTAGACCTTACAACCGCACGCTTCCCAGTCGCAGTCCCGGCGACCGCCCGCCGAAAGGTCACGCCAGGCGACAGCGGGATCCCCGATGATCCCCGTGACAGCGTTCCAGCAGAAGCAATCGGCGAGGAATCTCCAGCTCGGCCGCAAGCACCGAACCGAGAGACAGAGTCCGGGGGCGAACCCGGTCGCCCGAGCGGCGAGTCAAACTCAGACGAGGGGATCTGAATGCATATTTGATGAAGCGTTCCGAGGACGTAGGGAATGATGTAATAATAAAGCTAACGTAAAGCCCCGTCCGGCGCGACGTAGTAATAAGCATTAGATGTAAGAAACTGGCCCGTTGGCCGAATAATAGTGTAAGTCTTTAAATGGATATCGTTATACAATAAGTCAGTTATAGATTTAGAGATAAGGCCGCTTATATGTTGCCCACCGCGTGTAGCGACACGTTATAAAAGACCGATTCAAGTTTCTTTTAGTTTCGTTAGAAATCCGTTGGCTCCAGGCATAAGAAAGATTTTAGTTTGACGCGCGAATCGGTCGGCGTAAGCGCGATAGTAAAGTTGAGCTACATGTAATCTTCGAGGAATTGCCGCGCGAGATAGTTCCGCGACACCCAGTACATCATCAGAGTAGGTCCGCGTCAAAGTACGGTTCGGAAAATGCGAAACGGGACGTCCGCTACAAGGCGAAATGGGTCGAACTCGCTTTCCGGTACCTGGTACATCTCACCCGTAGATCGGCGTCAAAGTCGACGCGCATGGAAACTTGCGACCGAACCATCTTCTTCAGAAAGAGTCGGTAAATTCGTGACACGCGAGACCTGGGAGATGGGGAAATAAGGTCGGCGTCAAGGTCCGAACGACGGGACACGAGATCGACACACGGACGCTGTCTTCGAGATGAAATGACATATGCGACGGAGTTGACACCTGGTAAACTCGAATATCGGGTCGGCGTCGAACTCCGAAGGCGAGCGAGCGAAATAGAACCAGGAGCATCTTCTCCGGGAACGCGGTACCGGAGGAGGCGTACTAGGTCGGTAGAATCACGGCGATAGGGTCGGCATCAACGGCCGGCACCCTCGATGTCACCCGGACATCTTCACCGAGGAAAACCCACGGAATCGCAATCGGAGACCTTCCCGTGGGGCTGCGCATAGGTGGACGTCGGCGTGGAGCCAAATCGGTGGAACGTCGAAGCCTGGTGCAGCGGCACCAAGAGGGAAGGCCTTCGAGAATGTACTGGTGGCGGAAGTTTCCACCAGAACCTTCCAGAACGTTTGCACCGGGGAATCGAGTGATCTTCTACGCCGTATGCGAACGTTCTCGAAGGAAGAGCCGCGGAGTGGGGGCATCGCGAAATAGTGGGGAGCTCGAGAGAGCGACACAGCTCTTGGCAGTCTATCGGGGATCGTCGGAGCGGCAACACGCTGCAAGCGCGAGTAGAGAGGCCGGGACTAGAATATTCTAGTCACGCGAACATTCTCGAAGTGTCATCCATCACAACCGGTAACGCCCGCGTAACGCGTTAAGTGCTCGCAAGCTACAATAGCGAGAGGTACATAGCTACCATTAACATCATTTATTGTGCGCCGTTAGGCGTAAGAGCGGATGTGCTCTTCGTAACTTGTCATCGTTCTCGAACCGTCGGTACTTAGAATATTCTAAGCATCGCGAGCTGTCAATCTTCACGATACTAAAGAGAAGATTACGGGCGGCCGTTCGTGACGACTGATAATTAGTGAACAACAACTGTGGATTAATTAATTGAATAAATTGTTTAATTAATTATTAATAAATATCAAGAATTATTTTAATTATACTTACCTTATACTTACCTGATCCGTCGGCGTTGATCCATCGAAGTCCATCGTCGGTGATCCTAGTCCACGGTGAAGCGGATATCCAGGAGGCAGCAGCTGTGATGATCATCCGTATCGGGAACCTGAAAATAAGATAGATTAGTTGATTGAATGATTTCGAGATACTTACCACATCCTTCTCGGTGGTTGAAGGTGAAACCGAGTGGCGACCATGAAAAGGCAGTTAAATTAGCGCATCGCGAGCCTTCATGTAGCCGTGTCCGGTTACAACCTTACGTGGACGGACCCCCCCACCGCACGCCGCATAACAGGGTGGAGGGTGGTCGAAGAAATGGAGACTCTCTCGGATCACTTGTATATCGAGATGAGTCTCTCGACCACCCCCTCCCCCCCCACCGAGGTATTGGCCCGCCGCCTGGAGCTTGATATGGAGTTCCCGCGATGGGCCCTGAGGAGACTGGATCGCGATATGTTCAAGGCCGCGATCCAGACCTCCTTATAGGCGGAAGAAGCCTTCCAGATCGAGGAGGCAGCGGACGTGGACGAGGCATACGAGCAACTCGGGGACATTATGAAGAACGCGTGCGACGCGAGTATGCCCCGAGTCAAGCCTAGTCCACGCCGCAAGATGTATTGGTGGACCGAGGAGATAGCCGAGTTACGGCGCTCGTCGGTCCGGGCTAGGAGGACGTGGCTGAAGGTGTGACCGAACTTTCGGTTATTAATTTATCAGAACTCACTTTGAGTGTGTATAACGGTCGCCACTACGTTTGACGCATGAACGTAGAACGTATTTGCAACGACTGGTACGTCGTATGCGCTGGGTGTGTCTTCCTTCCTTCCTGTCTGCGTACCGAGAATCGAAGTTGTCCGCCGCTCAGTTTCGTGCGTATTAATGGCCAATGTCCTTCGGCAAGGTCGCGCACTCTCACTCGCTTCGCGAACGATCTCGTCAAGGATTAGGAAGAGGAATGTTTTTTCGAATAAATGTCTCAATATCTCGTTTCGAGTTAACAAAACAAGAAAATATATTTTCTTTCATTCACACGAAAATAAATTTGCTAAGACAAAGTAAGCGAAGGTACAAACTCGTAACGGCGTTACCCGGGAATGATTCTCAAAACCTCGGAACATGGCGTATGATCGCTTTACAATTCGAAAATGCACGCTGTATTTAACGAATCGACACAATCAATCGCGAAACGCGACGACGACCTCTTCACAACGTATGACGCAATCTCGAACTTTCTCGCAATCTAGGATCGCTGTCGACACACGTCCGCACTCGTCGACGGTTCCCCGAGAAAAGACCTCGATCCCCCGTCGATGGTGCCCCTCCTACGTTTCGGGCATGCGCAGCGAGCGCCTGGGCGGTCACGCCATGCACAACGGCCATCTTCTCTCTTTCAATCATGTAGCTGTCTCTCTCTTTACCAATTCTTGGAAATTTCCAACGGCTCGAAACTTTACGTAAACATGCACTTTCCAAAATAATATTACGAAAACTATTGAAGTTAAATGAAAAGCAATTGTTACGTCCTGCGGACTCCACGATATCCCTTTTTTGCGGGAATTCTTATGCGCCCAAGATAGCCCTTAAGATTAGCATAAACAAACCGAGGACGGTTATCGATCGGCTAGTGAGGTTAGGTTGTGACCGAACACGGCCAAGTGACGGCTCGGGATTGAGGATTTCTTTATTTTCTCTGTCCGGTCGCCACTCGGTTTAACCAATAATCTACCGAGAAGGTAAGTATTTGTGTATTTCTACGATTCTACGATATTAACCATCTTTTCTGTTTCAGGTTCCCGACTTCGATGGATCGACGCTGGACAACGATGGATCACTCACGACGTGACTCCGGATCCCCGCTGGACAGCTCTGGATCGTCAATTGGAACTCTGCTGCTGGACTTCCCCGGATCCTCGCTCCATTTGCATACCGGATTGCCTCTGTGCTAGTCTGGATCGTCAATTGAATCGACGCCGAACAACTATCGTATAGTCAACGCTGGATTTGGATCACCACCGTACCGCTTTGTCGCCGGTATCAAAGGATCAGGTGAGTATCAAGGTAAGTATTCACTGACTTGAGACTTTGGTTATAAGTAAACTAATGATCTTTTATTCTTAGATCTAGTTACAGTAACACACACGCTGAGTATCGGATGGCCTTACAGTTTCGATGACCGTTACTCGTTGTTGAATTCTACAATGTTCTTAACGCGCGCCCGTTACGTTGTACATGTTTCGCGGATATTAGCGAATGCGCGGCTAAGTGCCCGTCGTGTATCCCGAGACGCTATCTCCGACACGTCCGTTCGCGATCGTCTCTCGTGGGCAACTCATCGACTCGCTGGCCTGGCTGCCCCTCGGTGTCCAGTCCCCACTCCTGCGGTACCATGGCTGTGCGTGTTTGCGCACGTGATTCCTTTGTTCGCTCGGTACTCGACTCGGATAATATTTACACGCGCATTCCTTCGACATGGTTTTTGCGTGTTTTCGACGCACGTTCTCGAATAACAACTCTCGCATTCCAGCACTTTCACAAGCGAGAAGTTTCTGGATCGCGCTCGAATATTATTTCGTTGTAATACTTTATGCTGCTTCGCCCCGGAATCGTATACTCTTAAATTTTCCATATTTCGCTTCGTTACATTTATGGACTCGTGATTTCGGGCCGAAGCATCGCCGAATTGCTCTATACTCGCTCGAGTGAGACGCTCGGTCACTCGGTACGCACCCTGGGTCTCGCATGACCCGCTGTCGCTTCCGGTTCGCTATTTTGTTACTTAGCGGTCGAATCTCATCGCGGACATTATGGTCGCCTTGTTCGCGGTCCTCTCGACGCGCCCGTGTCGTGACTTCCCGGCGATTATGTCCAGGTTGCTAGTTTTCGACCTGGTGGTCCTACGTCGTCGCGGACCTTATAGGCGTCTTGTTTGCGCTCCTCTCGACGCGCCCGTATCGCGACTTCCCGGCGATTATGTCTAGATCGCTAGTTTTCGACCTGGTGCACCGACTTCGTCGCGGACCTTCTGGTCATCTTAATTACGTTATTCTCAACGCGCCCGTGTCGCTCGTTAACGCCGAATCTGCTTGGTTCGCGTTTTCGCGATTATTCATTCTGACGCGTTCGCGGACCTCGCGGATCGCTCCGTTGCGCTTCTCTCGCTGTGTTACCGTTGCGACTTTGTCGACTTATTTTCTATCCGCGTACTTATATCTGATACCCGTCACCATTATGTATATTCGTTTATAATATTGTCCCAAATATATTTATATTTAACTTTTATTGTTATACAAACGTCTTCTTATTATCTAATCGCGTTTCCTCGCTCGCCTGTCTTGCCCTCGTGGACGGACATTGCGGTCGTTACCTGCCGTCTTTTACCCGGCGGTCCTCGTCTCGCGCTTGCTCCCGTCGCTCGGGCCGTCCGTCTCGCCTCCCCTGGTCGGCTCCTCGGCCCTCGTCTCCCGGATGCGCTCCACGAGCACTGGGTCGGCTGTGCCCCCCGCGCTCGGGTGTGCGGTTGGCTCCCCTGGCAGCCCTGAAGGGTGCGGCTGCAAGGTCTCCTCACATTCCTTTTTTTTATGATCAAACTGCCTATTTGCTTGGGCAACTAAAAGCAACCTCCCAGATGACAAATTACTAACAGACGGGAAATATGGTGACCAGATTCTGGCCCATAACTATAAACCCGGCGACACGACGCGCCAAAGAGGGCTTAATTCCAGACGGGGCTTGATGGGGATCAAGAGACACGGTAGTGTCTCGCGTTAAGTATGCGGTTCTTTTTCAAGCGGACTCTGTTAAAGCGGAGCGCGAGACCGACCGTGACTCTTTACGCGACGCGACGGTTGCGAGTACTCGAGATGCTGAGATCTCATATAACGAGTGAACGGATCAAGTTCTAAGTAGGCTTGATCGATAGCTTGGGGTTCGAATTGGGGGGGTATCTCCTATAACATTTTCCGCTACGTGCCCTACGAGCGGAGATATTGCGACGCAAAGTCGAAAATGTGAAATTTTTTAAGATACTTTCTTCTACGTCGACGTCTCTCAACCAACCAACCAATCAGAGGAATGTAACTTTTACTTTTTCGACACTGGCGGTGCTGCTATCGCCAGTTTCGATATGTACAATACATATGTATGTATATGTATATGTATGTATGTATGCGCGCAACCAGACAGTGCGTTTAGCGCGCTGTCACAGTCAGTTATTAATTATTAACCTATACACGGTAGTGTCTCGCGTCATCATCAACAACAATAAGTATACTGTGACGTCCTGGGTGATGCGAACTGGTCGATCCGACAAAACGTCCTTCGCCGATGGGTCCTTTCTTCGCTGGTTAAGGGAGTAAAATCCCAGGATAATTAGCTGTATTCTCGTGGGGTGTGGCTCCTCGGAGTCGATCAGGATATTAGGTGAATATTCAATGATGGCTTTAACTCTTTGCTCTTGAGTATAGCTTTATTTCAGAGTATCGATACAAGTGTTTTATTGGAAGGGGTGGAACAATGAGATATGTGTTCTTTCTTGATCGGATCCACACTCTCCTCTGAGAGGTGAATTCCACACTCTTCGCTGAGAGGTGAAAGTCGTACGCTTTTATACATTTCTGGAAATGGTAGTGGGGGTATCTTACAATGAGTCATAGGGCGGTGTCTCACGATAGTGAGTCTACTTGTTCCTTATATGGTAATGCGGCTCGCTAGCCAGTTCTATTATACGTGGAACTACAATGAGTCATAGGGCGGTGTGAATCTAACGGTATGAATCTACTTTTCCTTGGGTGGCTCGCTAGCCAGCTTTATTCTATGTACGACTAGATTTTACTCGCATGAGTCATACTGTGATTTATCTGACTCTTATTTCTATTCCTTATTTTTATAATGAGAGCGATACTCTTTTAGTATGTAATTATATCATGGAATAGTATAAAACCAAGTATAAGAAATCTTTAATAATTTTAATTCTAAGATATGGAAATATGTAATTATTATTATTATATTCACTTTAAACATACTTTACATAAAGTGGAATAGTTCGATTATGCAATTAAAATCATTAACAGTATGTCTAACGCATGAAAAGTATTGCTCTCCTTGTCTTACAGACATTATGGCATATACGTCTCTCTCTCTCTCTCTCTCTCTCTCTCTCTCTCTCTCTCTCTCTCTCCTATAGGCTTATGCGCTATCCGCATCTCGCTCAGATTCGTGTTTCTACATATCGCGTAGTACAATCTATCCTTCTCAGATTCATAAGTGACGCTTTGGCGCTTAACGCTCAGTTCTAATATTAGTTTTAGTATATGTAAATAGTAAATATTAATAATGATAATAATAAGTATGCTGTTAACGGTAGCAATAATGATTCTAATATTATATTAATAATATTTCATGCAGGTAGGATTGAATAGGGCTTTCATTAGCATAGCTGATCAGTGAAGTTAGAATATTTGTAAAATATTATTTTTGTTATTTTTATATTTCGTAAACGGTTGGGAATTTGATAAGGAGGTACATAAAGGATTTTGTAAGACTTTCATTGGACTATAATATAATGTTATAAAAATTTTTTGTTACTATGTTTATTTGTTAATAACAAATTATTCATTATATAATTTGATGCTTTTTAATTCATATGCTAATATTATTAAATGCTCTTTAATTATGCGCTTTTGATTCTACAATAAAATTATTTCCTTTATACGACACTTTCTTTGATTGTTATAAATATTTTGTAAATAAACAATTGCAAAAGTAAAAATTATTATTAATTTCTGCAGGTGGGTTGATGCAGACTCTATGTATACTGGTAAGGTTCGTATGTATACTTTTTTGTGTTTTTCTCATGTGTCTCAGCATAATCGGGGGTGAATGTTTTGCTAATTAATTAAGTGTAGGGGTTGGATCAAAATTGTGTTTTATCTCTAATTTTCAAGAGGAAGGTTCAAGTTTGTTGTACGTATTAACGGCATATTTTTAGCTATTGTAGTTTAAGAAATATGTTAATTTGTTTAGCTCTGTCCTCATAATAACATAGATACATATATATAAGTGTTTGTAAAAGGGCTATTTCAGGGACAAATCGTCATATACCGGGTGTGTTTCTTTTTGGAATTTTGTATAGCCTTTATTAATGGGGTGACAAGAATTTACCTTATATAAATGTTATACGTGATCAGGGATGTAGGTAAAAATATTGGTTAGTATGATTAATAATTTACTTAAAATTGTTTAGAGAAGTGAGTTGCAAAAATAAACAATTATTGAGTAAATGTTTTTCCGTCAAATGATTCTAATTGTCATTCCCTATACGTGACTATGTCGTTTTGTTGATCTCTTTTAGTCTTTATTTTGTTATTAACTTTTTGTTGTTAATTAATTCATTTCATGAGATATGAAAATATTTTATATATAAAAGTTACTTGGTTCCTTGAGGTGATTTTGATCATCTGATTAGTTAAGGTGGGTGATGATATTATTTTAATTGTTTATAACAATTGTTCTTGAAAAATATTAGTAAAGTAATTGTTATTTTAATGTAGGAGTCTTCTACAAATATAAAAGGTTGTGTTTCGATAATTACTTTATCTTTAACTATTTGCTTTCATTTTTATTTTAATTTTTATCGTGGGTCTTATTGGCTATCCTCGTCTTATTCGTTGTATGTGACATAAGCCTGTCTTCGTCTTATTCACTGTAATTTACATAAAGCTCTCCGTATACTAATTTAATGCATAGGGCAAATGTATTAAGCTATCCTTGTTTTAACGTGTGTCGCATAAGTCTGTCTCTCTCATATTGTCTGTATAGTTAGTTTATTTTTATTTAATCGATTTTCTGTTAATTTAATTTTATTAGTCCATGTTGAGCATACTTCACTTTCCGTTAGATCCGTAGGTCAGAATGGATTTATACTACATGAAAAATTTCGTGATGGTTATATTAGCAATAAATAGTAATAAACAATCGGTTGCAAAGATAATTTGGAAGAGTTTAACGGTTCAATAATAATTTGTCCAAAGTTCTAGGGTTCATTCATGTCATTTATGAAGATAGGCCTTGTTACTAGGCGGCGGCTTAAGGCCTGGATAATTCATCGTCTGTTTTACGAACGCGTTTTAACAGTCACGTCTTGCAACACAGTCACCAGTAGATTTTCGCCACATAAAATTTTTCTTTTCCTTGCCTTGCTGCACAGCACCTGAAAACAACATTAAAATATAATATCAGAGTCTAACCTAACCATTATAAACTGTCACAGCACGCGCATAACGTAAAACAGCTGTCGAGTTAAAACGCGTTCGTAAAACAGATGATAAATTAACCAGGCCTTAAGCCGCCGCCTAATAACAAGACCTATCTTCATGAATGACATGAATGAACCCTAGAACTTTGGACAAATTATTATTGAACCAATAAATTCTTCCAAATTATCCTTGCAATCGATTGTTTATTACTATTTATTGCTAATATAGCCATCACGAAATTTTTCATGTAGTATAAAACCATTCTGATCTACGGATCTAACGGAAAGTGAAGTATGCTCAACATGGACGCGCTAATAAAATTAAATTAACAGAAAATCAATTAAATAAAAATAAACTAACTACAAAAACCTAACCTTTCGCGGCTAAGAAACATTATTGCAATAAAATAATAATTATTCTACATACCTTCATTATACATAATTGTTTTAAACAATTAAAAAGTTATTATCAGACCAAACTAATATGACTATCGAAAACACCATGAAAAGTTAAACAACATTCGTATATAAATTATTTTCCTATCTCTCAAAAGAAGCTAATTAACAATAAAATTTATTATAAAATTAGTTATAAAAATAATTAATAAACCCACTATATATAATTACTCACAAGGGAACGGTCGGGGGTGTCCGAGACCGATTTGGATAAGTTGTAGAGCATCAAAATATATTAGACACGTATTTTTTTTTTGCGGCGTATCTCGACGTTTATTGGTTGAAAAAATCCCTAAAAAATAACGACCGATTTGGATGCCCTTTGGATATGTTGTTGAGCATCAAAAAACATTAGAGACGTGTTTTTTTTTAGCTGCGTATCTCGACGTTTAGGGGTTGAAACAACTTTTTTTTAGCTGCGTATCTCGACGTTTAGGGGTTGAAACAACTCCTTGAAAATAACGACCGATTTGGATGCGCTTTGGATATGTTGTAGAGCATCAAAAAACATTAGACACGTGTTTATTTTTAGCTGCGTATCTCGACGTTTAGGGGTTGAAACAACCCCTCGAAAATAACGGATTTTAGTTTTTAGCGAATATCTTCGAAAATATAAGGCGTAACGACAAAACATTTGAACGAAATGTTTATGGTTTTTTGTGCTCTTTACAATGGCGTAATCAGATTTTTAAAATTTGTCACATTTTTTAATTTAACCCCACCCTCACCTATTATTTTTGCCAAATATAACAATTTTTCCAACGCAAATTTAAGAGCGTCAAATGCCAAATACATCCATGTGTATTTTTATTATGATACCATTATTAGATTTTTGGCAAGACGAGATGATATGTGGTATAGGCGTCGCGCTGTAGGTAGGTGTTGCGTTATTTCTGTTCAAGTTGCGCCGTACGCTTAAAAATTTCCATTTCAACTCCGGGATGACCGAAAGCGCTGATGCGAAGGCCAGCGCAAGGCTATTTCGAGAGTCCTGGACTAGCAACGGAATGTAGACTCCGACATTATAAATACCACCGCTGAATTGTAAGATCGAGCGGGCAGTCGCAAATTGGAAAGAGACGGTATCAAACCTAACAAAGACCACTCCATTAATTATAAAGTGCGTATTTATTTATATAATTAAAGTTCGAGACAAATATTTAATTTTAATATCTTTCAGAATGAAGTTTAATCCATACAATGTAATAATGCTACTTTCTGCAACTTTCACTGCTTTCAACTATTCACCAAGTCCGACAACTTCGGAGGAAGAAAAAGTAAAAGAAAACATTGAACGTATACTGCTTGACATACAAAACCAAGAATTTGACGTAGAAGAAGAAGAAACTTTAGGTTTTTATGATATATATGAGATTCCAGAACCGGAAAGAGTTGATTTATTTGAGGAAGATCATGGTAAAGTATATCTTCCGGAAGAAGTTACTTGCAGCTCTGTTGAGGCAACAATATCAAGTGACTATAAAAGGCAAGCTGTGGAATACTGGAGGAGTGGTAAAACAAGAGGAAGATCGCTTGAAGGAGTTAAACAAAGGTACAAAAAAGTTACATCAATACGACAACTAGCACGATGGGAGAGCCAAATTAGTGAAGGTGGTAGTAGAATGGAAAAATTAGAAAGAATTTCTGCATACATATAACCTTCCGGACTTCCTGCTTATTTATTTTCGTGCTAACTCCTCGCTGTCAGCGCCTAGTGCTGACCTTCGCATCAGCGCTTTCGGTTGTCCCGGAGTTATAATTGGGATAGTGTATTATTGTAGCGGTTAATGTGACGCACGTTCAAATTTGCGACTGCCCGCTCGATCTTACAATTCAGCGGTGGTATTTATAATGTCGGAGTCTACATTCCGTTGCTAGTCCAGGACTCTCGAAATAGCCTTGCGCTGGCCTTCGCATCAGCGCTTTCGGTCATCCCGGAGTTGAAATGGAAATTTTTAAGCGTACGGCGCAACTTGAACAGAAATAACGCAACACCTACCTACAGCGCGACGCCTATACCACATATCATCTCGTCTTGCCAAAAATCTAATAATGGTATCATAATAAAAATACACATGGATGTATTTGGCATTTGACGCTCTTAAATTTGCGTTGGAAAAATTGTTATATTTGGCAAAAATAATAGGTGAGGGTGGGGTTAAATTAAAAAATGTGACAAATTTTAAAAATCTGATTACGCCATTGTAAAGAGCACAAAAAACCATAAACATTTCGTTCAAATGTTTTGTCGTTACGCCTTATATTTTCGAAGATATTCGCTAAAAACTAAAATCCGTTATTTTCGAGGGGTTGTTTCAACCCCTAAACGTCGAGATACGCAGCTAAAAATAAACACGTGTCTAATGTTTTTTGATGCTCTACAACATATCCAAAGCGCATCCAAATCGGTCGTTATTTTCAAGGAGTTGTTTCAACCCCTAAACGTCGAGATACGCAGCTAAAAAAAAGTTGTTTCAACCCCTAAACGTTGAGATACGCAGCTAAAAAAAAACACGTCTCTAATGTTTTTTGATGCTCAACAACATATCCAAAGGGCATCCAAATCGGTCGTTATTTTTTAGGGATTTTTTCAACCAATAAACGTCGAGATACGCCGCAAAAAAAAAATACGTGTCTAATATATTTTGATGCTCTACAACATAGCCAAAGCTTATCCAAATCGGTCTCGGACACCCCCGACCGTTCCCTTGTCAGTAGAGCATGTCAATTAATCCTACAAAAAATTCCCACTTTATATCTCTTCTCAATTCTGAGATATAAATAAAAATTACGGAAATCCATAAAACACAAAAATTTTGAACACCCTAAAATAAAGTCCTTGACTACTTAAATACAACAAAAGAAACCCCATCTCTCTATCTCTTACCGTTTCCGAGTTATGAATTATTAAAGTTTTATGTCCGCCATTTTAAACTTTTTACCATTTGAACTTAAGAAGATCGAATCACTTTTATATTAATATTCTTGGTCCTTTATACATTTTGGCTATAATGAATTTCATTTTAGAACGAAAATTTTGACATTTAATTATTATGCTAAAAATGGAATCTTGCATGTCCTCCAACATCAATAGCGTTAGCCCCGATTTTCTATCTAAATTAATTAGATTAATAAACGAAATTAAAAATTAAAATGTTCACTTCACGAATCTGAGAGAGACAGATTTATGCGACACACGTTAAAACAAGGATAGCTTAATATATTTGCCCTATGCATTAAATTAGCATACGGAGAGCCTTATGTAAATTACAATGAGTAAGACGAAGACAGACTTATGCCAAATACAATGAATAGGACGAGGATAGCCAATACGGACTTATAATAAAATTAAAATAAAAATAAAATAAGTAGTTAAAGATAAAATAATTATCGGAACACAACCTCTTATATTTGTAGAAGACTACTACATTAAAATAACAACTACTCTACTAACGTTTTTCAAGAACAATTGTTATAAACAATTAGAATCATATCATCACCCTTCTTAACTAATTAAATCACCGAAATCACCTTGAAAAACTAATCAACTTTCGATATAAAATATTTTCATATTTCTTAAAATAAATTAATTAACAACAAAAATTAATAACAATATAAAACTAAAGAAGAGCAACAAAAACGCTATAGTCACGTATAAGGAATGACAACTAGAATCATTTGATGGAAAAACATTTACTCAATAATTGTTTATTTTTGCAACTCACTTCTCTAAACAATTTTAAATAAATTATTAACCATACTAACCAATATTTTTTACCTATACCCGTGTAAAACTAATATTAGAACTAAGCGTTAAGCGCCGAAGCATCACCCACGAACCTGAGAAGGATAAATTGTACCGCTCGTTATGAAGAAACCCGAATCTGAGCGAGATGCGGATAGCGCATAAGCCTATAGGAGAGAGAGAGAGAGACATATATGCCATAATGACTGTAAGACAAAAAGAGCAATACTTTTCATGCTTTAGACATATTATTAATGATTTTAATTGTATAATTGAACTATTTTACTTTATGTAAAGTATGTCTAAGGTAAATATAATAAAAATTATACACATATTTCCGTATTTCAGAATTAAATTATTAATGTTTCTTATACTTTGTTTTATGCTATCTCATGATATAATTACATAATAAAAAGAGTATCGCTCTCGTTATAAATCATTATTAAGGTAAGGAATAGAATAAGTCAGATATGAATCACTATTACGTCCCGGCTGATCGCGGCCGTTAAGTGGAACTCGGATCTTACGCGGGTGACTGTGTCGCTTTTCGGGTCACTGAACCGAGGGGTTCTACCCGGGGATACCCGCGACAGGGTAATTCGCGATCCGGACCTTATCACCAAGTAGTTTGTCCGATTCTGACTCTGACGGGGAGATCGGTGTTATGTGGTTCTTCGCGTTCGCGCAGAAGAAATCGCTCGAATATCTCTTCTACTTCTGTGCAAGAATAACACTCGAATGTCGGCCGATAGTCAGCTAGGGTTTTGTTGCAATCGCTACACGTCGGAAATTCCGTTCGCGGACCGTACTGTACGAAGTGCCTGAGAATCTCTTCAAATTCTTGTCGGACGGGTTGATAGTTATCGAGTAGGCAATCCTCGCAGATAATTACGTCGGTGACTTTGTTCCGGAAAAACAGACAGTAGACGCAGACACCGTTCATCAACCAGGCCTTGAGCGGGGAAGGAGGGGGAAGTACTCCCAAAGAACGTTGGTGGACCGGGAGTCTAGGACACATACGACTGTGGCCCCCTTCTAGTTTGGGAAATAGCGATGATAGTGGGCTCTCGTTCGAGATGCTGCTGTCCCCCTTCGTATTCTACTGATCGGGTTACGTCACGGAATATCTCGGAACACGTGGGACACGCGGCGGGTTCTTGAGTTTCCCCGATTATGACGTCACAAGAATCACACTCCTCTAGTCTGTACCGGAACCCGATATGTAAATAGTGTCGGATCACAAGGTCGAAACGGCTGCGTTCTTGTGGATAGGTCAGAGTAACACGATTCGCAAAGATAATGTTTACTATTCCGATTCTGTTGGCACACGGTAAAGACACAGATCGCGCGGGACAGCCAATTTCTACGCACGATTCGAGAGAGTGATGACGGAATACGACGCGACGCGTTGGGTCGTGAGGGCCTTTCGCTCATAGCGTCCGCTTATATGATTGGGGGGACTTACCTTATGTGCAGCTAATCAAGCTCCAGGGGATGATATGCGGTGCCCCAATGTGCAGGAGTTGCGGCGTCGTAGTGTTGATGGAGGATCTCTGCGCGTTGTTGAGTGTACTTCATGCGACGGGGGTCGTCCTCTCTGATGGATTCGATCCACTCCCAGGATGGAATGGGCGGATGTGCAGGCAGCGTTAATGGAATTAGTCGGTAGCCACGGTTGTTCGAGAAGGCCCGATAATTTGCCCGCGACTCTTCCCTGCTCAGGGGTACGTAGGCACTCGTGGTCACTTCGCGCACCGTCTAAATTTTCACTACTTTGTTTTTCGTCCACCTTGCGGGCGGGGTTCAAGAAATATTTATCGTATTCGGGGTCGTTCGCGTAGTCGAGGTCGACTCCCAGCACTGGGTTGTAGGGAGATTTGTAGAGGAGACGATTCAGTCTACGGGTACGGTGTTTAATTCCACCTTTTCGTTTTCCTGGCATAGTTGTTGCCGGAAGTGATCGCGTAGTTTTAACAAAATAGTTCCGAGTAGTCTTGTCGTTATGCAAGAGATCGTGCCCGCGCGTGCAGCACTGACTCTCCTCGCAGACGCCCGTAAGCTAAGACGTACCACTCGGCCTTAGGATAAATGTCTCCAGTTGATTCCCGTTACTGCGATAAGAAACGTGCCTGCGCGTGCAGCACTGTCCCGCGCGCGGATGGTTATAGGGAAAAGACCGGTAATTGGGTATTTGTTATAGCGTTAATAAAGTTTGCCGAAGGCGAAAGTCTACGTGGGAGGAGTTGGGGAGTTAGTGGAAGGACGTGTAAAATATACGAGATTGTGTAAAATTAATCGTATATTACGGAGTATTTAGTGGTTACAAATTGATAAAAATATAGACTAACGCGTGATTACAGTGTAAGAATATACTAAAGCGCGATTACAATCGTAGCATCTGTAACACTATAGGATACAACGACCACGTGGTCCTATGAGGTGATGCAAGGTTTTACGTCCGCCCCATACCCGTTTTCGATAAAATTAAAAAACTTTAAAACATTAGCAACAAGTACCAAAATAAGCTAAGTATCCGACCGAACCGCGTCCCCAAACTGGCATCTCCCCAGTAGTTAGTTTGGGAGAGTTCTAAATCAGATAACCAAATACGAAATCCTTAGGGAAATTAAGAACTCTTAGCCACGAGAACGACTATAGACGGACTTACCACTTATCATCAGCAAGATTTATCGACAGTCAAGTCACCTTATCCAAACCCTTACCATCAACAAGACTTACCGACAACAAAACACCAATAACCTATCGACAGAAGTTACCATTAGCTAAAGTTAGTTACTATTGCGTTACCATTCGAGTAAGTTACCATTCGCTAGAGTTAGTTACTATTACGTTACCATTCGAGTAAGTTACCATTCGTCTTACCATTTGTAAAACTTACCATAAGATTTACCGACAGAAAGCTTACCTCTTACCACCAGCAAAATTCATCGACAAACTTACCATTCACCACTTATCATCAAGACTTACCAACAGACAGGCTTACCGACACTCGACCTACCGAATCTGCCGATGACTATTAGATAATAATTCCAGTTGGTATGTAAATAGATATAAGTCATAGCGACGCCCAAGAGGCTTATTTTAATATTACTTCGTAAGGATTGTTACGTCCCGGCGGATCGCGGCCGCAGCGCGGAGCTCGGATCGTTCGCGGGGGACTAGATCGCTTTGTCGGGTCGTTGAACCAAGGGGCTCTACCCGGGGATACCCGCGATCAAGGTATTTGCGATGGGCCGACCTTCTACCAAACCGTTTTTGCTATATTGATCCTCACGGGTCTATTAGAGTTATGCGGTTCTTCACGATGATCCAACAGGTAACGTTCGAAAGCTTCCTCTATAGGGCAACACACGCGGCACTCGTACGTGGGGCGATAGTCATCAACGATTTTGAAACACGCGGAACACTTATGTAAATCGGTGTTTGAACCGTATTGAATGAAATGCTTGAGCACCCCCTTAAATTCCTGCCGTGCCGATCGGTATTCTCCAACACGGCAATCCTCGCAGATAACAGCACCGGTGGTCTTATTGCGGAAAAGGAGTATACGCAAATTCCGGTCATGAGCCATGTTTTAAGTGGGGTAGGAGCAGGAATTACGCCTATCGGTCGGCTGGTAACCGGGAGTTTAGGATACATTCGCGATCGCGTCGGTCAAGATATATGCTTTCTTAGTGGGCGTTGATTTGGGAAATAGAAACGATGGTTGGCTCAGGTTCGAGAAAGTGTCGCTCGCCGTTGTTCTCGATGGCGTTAGTAATATCGTGAATTATGTACCTACACGTGGAACAACCTAGCGGTCCCTGTAATTCGCCGATTACCACGTCGCACGAATCGCACTCCTCGACTTGATATTGAAATCCTATGTGCAAGTAGTGTCTGAAGATAAGGTCGTATTCAGATCTTTGCTGAGTCGGTAAGTCGCGGAAACACTCTTCGCACAAGTAGCGCTGACTAACACGATGGCGGCGGCACGTGGTAAAGACGCAAATGGCGCGACCTAACCAGCTAGAGTACACACGACGTTGTGTAACTGACATCCAAGAGGAGCCAGTCATACCGTCGGAGGTCGGTAAAAAGCGAACAAACATTTACCATCGGCGGTCGGTAAAGAAACAATATTTACCATCAACGGTCGGTAAAACACGTACCATCAACGGTTGGTAAAAGAACAAATATTTACCATGTGGGGGTTAATCGATCTCTAGGGGGTGACTTGCAGTTCCCCAGTGCTCTGGCGTCGAGGCTCCGTAGTGCTGGTGCAAAATCTCAGCGCGTCTCTGTGCGTACCGGGCGCAGCGGGGATCGTCCTTCCTGATGGAATTGATCCACTTCCAAGACGGAATAGACGGTGATTCGGTTTCTCTGATCGGGGTGAGGCGATAGCAGAAACGACGCACCATAAACGCTCGCGATTCTCTTGTTATGAAGATGGCGCGCACACGTTCGATGTTAACAATCCTCGGTTTCGGTTCCGCTTTGCACGCGGACTTCGCGGCGAAGTAATTCTCGTATTCTGTGTCCCCGGTGTAGTCGAGTTCAGTACCCAGAACAGGGGAGTAAGGGAGTTCGAAAAGGAGGCGTTTTAATCTGCGAGTGCGGTGTTTTAATCCGCCCTTCCGCGTCTTAGTCATTTATTAGTGATAGTGTATATATACGTGGTTGATTCCCGTTGCTGTGGTGATTCGACGTGCCGCTCGTACAGCACTGTCTATCTCCAGATTTTAGCAACTGAAAGCGTGCCGCTCGTACAGCACTGCCTCGTATGCAGACTTCAACAACCGAAAGCGTGCCGCTCGTACAGCACTGCCTCGTGTGCAGAAGTGAACAAGGGGAAGACCAGTAACACAGACGCTTAGGCGTCGTTTCTTTACAAGGTGATATTCGCCAGGGATGTAGAATGAGAGCAAGGATATTAAATAAATGCAAAGACTATAGGTATGTAGGTAAAACGATAGTATATTACTAAAGTCTTATACAATGGCAATGTTGGTTACAATTTACTAATATTAATAGCGAAGTACGGTTATAACGAAGTAATCTTAAACTGAATGTGCTTATTGAATATCGAAAGATTATTCTGGGACCAGAGGATGTAGGAGGATATAGGAGTCGTATGGAAATAGAAGTTTCGAGTACTGAGGCTCACCCTGAGTCGTAGGTGATGACACGTCCAAAGAACTGAGACAACTGAGAGCGTCCCTTGGGAAGCTCGTTCTTTTATCCCTGTGTGTCAGGAGCGGGGGTGGTCGAAAGGAAGGGTTAAGGAAAATGAGTGGAAGGTTTGCGTTGGTGTTGCGTCATCGGCTCTGTTTTCTGATTTCTCTTTCGGGTAGTTTTATGATGTATGACTCATAGGTTTAGGGAAAGTTTTTCCGGAAGGCTCTGGAAGGATCTGGAAGGGTCGAGAAGGGTCCGGATGTTTACGAGTTGTCCGAGGAAGGGTTCGCTACGGGTGGTCGGAAGGGTTGAGGATGTGTTTTCGAAAGTTCTCGAAGCGTCGAGATTATGTAATTGTTATACGTATGTCTACCGCTAGTAGTTAGTTATTCTTAGTTAAACTTAAGGTGTGTCGCGCGAGCTTATACTTAGTGCTTATGTGCTACGTGGGAATGTTGTTATTAGTGGTATGGGGTTCGGCCGTTGGTAGGGTCAGTTGATGGTAAGTTCGGCGGTCGGTAAGTTGACCGACTGTGGTTAAGTTCGACTGTAGGTAGATGAATTGTTGTGGGTATGGTCGACGGTCGGTAAGTTCGACTGTCGGTAAGTGAAATTGTTGTTGGTAAGTTCGACTGTCGGTAAGTGAAATTGTTGTTGGTAAGTTCGACTGTCGGTAAGTAAAATTGTTGTTGGTAAGTTCGACTGTCGGTAAGTGAAATTGTTGTGGAGTCGTGTAGTTAAGGGTTTTTCGAATTGTTCGGTTTTTTGTGGTGGGGCGGATGTAACACCTTTTTCCAACATTTCGTCAACCTGTCGCTGTATCTCTTCTTTATGTACTTGAGGATATCGATATTGCTTGACGTTGATTGGTCTATCGTCAGTGGTAAATATGCGGTGTTGTGATATGCTAGTTGCGCCTAGCGGCTCTCCCGGCAAATGAAATCTTTCCGCACAATTTGTGACTACCCTTGTGACACTAGTTTTTTCTTCGTCGTTTAAATGATCAAGACGTAGCAGCTCTAATATTTTCTCGACTCGAGTTTTATTATTATTTACTGGCTCTTCTGCATTGTTTTCATCTGTTTCTTTGTCTTTTAACTCCTCAAATGGATATAACTTTACAGTCGGTACCGCTAGTTCTATGTCTTCGTCCGATGAGTTAATAACATATAGATGTGCTACCCCATCACAATTTGAGACAACGGCGTTCCCTAAGTACACCTGCGGTCCGGCGTCCAGTTTTGGAATGTATCCGTATTTTATTTCAGGATTTGCTACACGGACAAATATTTGCTTTCGCTTTCTAACGGGAATAGTAACGATCTCGTCGTTATGGAAATAGTACGGTATTCCGTCTACAACCAGACAAGCCCTCGGATCTATAGTTGCTCTTTGATTCTTGAAGAACTCTGTGCCTAGTATTCCGTCTGGCTTTATTGGAAAATCATTAGGAACTACATGAAACCATGCGTCGACACCGAGAATGCGTATTTTAGCTACGCCTAACGTGCGCGTTCGTCCCTTAGTTATTCCGCTCAGTGCGAATACCATTTTCTTATCAATGGGCACATCTTCATGGAGCGAATTCTTTTTTATCAAGTTTATGTCAGATCCCGTATCTATCATGAAATTTTTGCACGTCCGTCGAGAAGATTTTTGCTTGGTAAAATAACAGAAGGCGGTTTTCCGATTTTATGACAGGTCTTTACACTTGCGTTTCCTCTTGAGAATCGTCTCGGCTGCATCTCGCAAACTGATATACGGCGGCGCATTAGCTCTACATTGTTAACATGGTTAACATTGTTATCGTTAATATTTAACCCGCCTATTTGTCCAGCTAGGTCATTTATTTCGTTGTTTAAGGCCATGGTTATTGCTTATTATTACTATATTTATTAACAAAGAGTGTATCGAGGTTTACGGTATTATTTCGCACTTACATGTACTGTGTGATAACGAAAATAATGATGATTATACGTGACTCCATCAAGCCTTGTCCACACGCTCGCAGCCTTATCCCCGCAGTTGCTCTCCGCCAATATCCTCTTCTCGTCGTAGAGACAGGATATGATGAATGAATACAGCGATCGGTTTCTTCTTCCGCTACTGGCTCACTCAGCTTCCAGAAATTGAAGTATGGTCCCAAGGGATGCTTTCCAGATATCCAATCCTTTCAGCTTTCCCACGGCGATCACCTTTTTGGCAATCCCACCGCTGCCACCAAAAATTTCAGCTTGTGACGTCCTGGGTGATGCGAACTGGTCGATCCGACAAAACGTCCTTCGCCGATGGGTCCTTTCTTTGCTGGTTAAGGGAGTGAAATCCCAGGATAATTAGCTATCGGCGATGTGGGCTGTGGCTCCTCGGAGTTGATCAGGATATTAGGTGAATATTCAATGATGGTTTTAATTCTTTGCTCTTGAGTATAACTTTATTTCAAGATTTTGATACAAGTGTCTTATTGGAAGGTGTGGAACAGTGAGATAGGTGTTCTTTCTTGGTCAGTTCCGCACTCTCCGCTGAGAGGTGAAAATTCTACGCTTTTATACATTTCTGGAAATAGTAGTGGGGGTAACCTATAATGAGTCATAGGGCGGTGTCTAACAACTTGTTCCTTATATGGTAATGCGGCTCGCTAGCCAGTTCTATTATACGTGGAATTACAATGAGTCATAGGCGGTGTCTAACGGTATGAATCTACTTCTCCTTGGGTGGCTCGCTAGCCAGCTTCATTCTATGTACGACTAGATTTTACTCGCATGAGTCATACAGTGACTCCTCTGACTTTTATTTCTATTCTTTATTCTAATAGCGATTTTATAATGAGAGTGATATTCTTTTTATTAGGCAATTAAACCACGTATACGAGAAATCTTTAATGATTCGATTCTGAAATATGGAAATATGAATGTTATTATTATTATATTTACCTTAGACATACTTTACATAGGGTAAAATAGTTCAATTATACAATTGAAATCGTTAATAGTATATCTAAAGCATGAAGAGTATTGCTCTCTTTGTCTTACGGATACAATGTAGCATATACGTCTCTCTCTCTCTCTCTCTCTCCTATAGGCTTATGCGCTATCCGCATCTCGCTCAGATTCGTGTTTCTACATAACACGCAGTATAATTTGTCTTTCTCAGGTTCATGAGTGACGCTTCGGCGCTTAACGCTCAGTTCTAATATTAGTTTTAGTATATGTAAATAGTAAATATTAATAATGATAATAATAAGTATGCTGTTAATGATTCTAATATTATATTAATAATATTTCATGCAGGTAGGATTGAATAGATCTTTCATTAGTATAGCCGATCAGGGAAATTAAAATATTTGTAAAATATTATAAATTAAAATATTTGTAAAATATTATTTTTGTTATTTTTATATTTTGTAAACGGTTGGGAATTTGATAAGGAAGTATATAAAGGATTTTATAAGGTTTTTATTGGACTATAATATGGTGTTATAAATTTTATTGTTAATATGTTTATTTGTTAATAACAAATTATTCGTTAAATAATTTGACACCTTTTAATTCATATATTAATATTATTAAGCTCTCTTTCATTAAGTGGTTGTAATTCTATAATAAAATTACTTTCTTTATATGACACTTTATTTTATTGTTATAAATATTTTGTAAATAAACAATTGCAGAAACGAAAGTTATTATTACTTTTTGTAGGTAAACAGATGCAGAATACGTATGTGCAAGCGGAATATGCATTTACCTGAACGAGGTTTTATACCGGGTGTCCAAGAAGGATTTTCTCAAGGGAGTGATTATACACTGGCCCACAAAAAAGCGCGTAATTAAAGAGCATTTAACAACATTAATACATGAATTAAAGAATGTCAAATTAAATGACAAATAATTTGTTATTAATAAATAAATATATAAACAATAAAATTTTATAACCCTATGTTATAGTCCAATGAGTCTTACAAAATCCTTATATACCTCCTTATCAAATTCTTAACCGTTTACGAAATATAAAAATAACAAAATAATATTTTACAAATATTTTAATTTCACTGACTAGCTATACTAATGAAAACCCTATTCAGTCCTACCTGCATGAAATATTATTAACATAATATTAGAATAACTGTTATTGCCGCTAACAACACCTTTATTATTACCATTATTATTTACTATTTACATATTCTAAAATTAATGTTAGAACCGATCGTCAAGAGCCGAAGCGTAACTTACGAACCTGAGAAAGATAAATTGTACCGCTAGTTATGTAGAAGCACGAATCTGAGCGAGATGCAGATAGCGCATAACCCTAGGAGAGAGAGAGAGAGAGAGAGACGTATATGCGATAATGACTATAAGACAAGGAGAGCAATACTTTTCATGCTTTAGACGTACTATTGATGATTTTAATTGTATAATTGAACTATTTTACTTTATGTAAAGTACGTCTAAGGTGAATATAATAATAATTATACTCATATTTCCGTATTTCAGAATTAAATTATTAAATGTTTCTTATACTTTGTTTTATGCTATCTTATGATATAATTACATAATAAAAAGAATATTGCTCTCGTTATAAATCATTGTTAAGGTAAGGAATAAAAATAAGAGTCAAATATGAATCACAGTATGACTCATGCGAGTGTAATCTAGTCCGAGCATAGAATGTAACCATATATGGGCATGTCAAGACGAAGCGAGCTGCGTGACCATATAAGGAGAGAAAGTTAGAACGTAGTTTGATGATTCATTATAGTGCGAATCTAGTCCTAGCCTGGCTAGCGAGCCCCATTACCATATAAGGCAAATAATTCAGAGACACCCCCCTATGACTCATTGCGATTTACCCCCCACTACTATTTCCAGAAATGTATAGAAACGTAAGATTTTCACCTCTCAGCGGAGAGTGCCGATCAAGAAAGAACACATATCTCACTGTTCCACCCAGAGATGCCAATTTCAAGCCTCTGCCCGCTGCCAGCACGTGAGGAGGGGAGCGCTCGGCCGGGTTCGGGCGGCTAGAAGAGCGCAGACATATATCTCCGTCTCTTTCTTCCTTGAGCGGCTCGAGCTGTAGCTATAGCTAACGCCAGCCGCGAGAATCGTGTACCCGCGATCAAGGTATTCGCGATGGGCCGGCTTTCTACCAAACCGTTTTTTCTATATTGATCCTCACGCGTCTATTAGAGTTATGCGGTTCTTCCCGATGATCCAGCAGGTAACGTTCGAAAGCTTCCTCTATAGGGGAACACACGCGGCACTCGTACGTGGGGCGATAGTCATCAATGATTTTGGAACACGCGGAACACTTATGTAAATCGGTGTTTGAACCGTATTGAATGAAATGCTTGAGCACCCCCTTAAATTCCTGCCGTGCCGATCGGTATTCTCCAAAACGGCAATCCTCGCAGATAACGGCACCGGTGGTCTTATTGCGGAAAAGGAACGAGTATAAGCAAATTCCGGTCATGAGCCATGTTTTAAGTGGGGAAGGAGCAGGAATTACGCCTATCGGTCGGCGGGTAACCGGGAGGTTAGGACACATTCGCGATCGCGTCGGTCAAGATGTACGCTTTCTTAGTGGGCGTTGATTTGGGAAATAGAGACGATGGTTGGCTCAGGTTCGAGAAAGTGTCGCTCGCCGTTGTTCTCGATGGCGTTAGTAATATCGTGAATTATGTACCTACACGTGGAACAACCTAGCGGTCCCTGTAATTCCCCGATTACCACGTCGCACGAATCGCACTCCTCGACTTGATATTGAAATCCTATGTGCAAATAGTGTCTGAAGATAAGGTCGTATTCGGATCTTTGCTGAGTCGGTAAGTCGCGGAAACACTCTTCGCACAAGTAGCGCTGACTAACACGATGGCGGCGGCACGTGGTAAAGACGCAAATGGCGCGACCTAGCCAGCTAGAGTACACGCGACGTTGTGTAACTGACATCCAAGAGGGGCCAGTCATACCGTCGGAGGTCGGTAAAAAGGGAACAAACATTTACCATCGGCGGTCGGTAAAGAAACAATATTTACCATCAACGGTCGATAAAACACGTACCATCAGCGGTCGGTAAAAGAACAAATATTTACCATCGGCGGTCGGTAAAGAAACATCGGTCGATAAACAAACAAACACTTACCTTGTGGGGGTTAATCGATCTCTAGGGGGTGACTTGCAGTTCCCCAGTGCTCTGGCGTCGCGGCTCCGTAGTGCTGGTGCAAAATCTCAGCGCGTCTCTGTGCGTACTGGGCGCGGCGGGGATCGTCCTTCCTGATGGAATTGATCCACCTCCAAGACGGAATAGACGGTGATTCGGTTTCTCTGATCGGAGTGAGGCGATAGCAGAAACGACGCACCATAAACGCTCGCGATTCTCTTGTTATGAAAATGGCGCGCACACGTTCGATGTTAACAATCCTCGGTTTCGGTTCCGCTTTGCACGCGGACTTCGCGGCGAAGTAATTCTCGTATTCTGTGTCCCGGTGTAGTCGAGTTCAGTACCCAGAACAGGGGAGTAAGGGAGTTCGAAAAGGAAGCGTTTTAATCTGCGAGTGCGGTGTTTTAATCCGCCCTTCCGCGTCTTAGTCATTTATTAGTGATAGTGTATATATATAGTGGTTGATTCCCGTTGCTGTGGTAATTCGACGTGCCGCTCGTACAGCACTGTCTATCTCCAGATTTTAGCAACTGAAGCGTGCCGCTCGTACAGCACTGCCTCGTGTGCAGACTTCAACAACCGAAAGCGTGCCGCTCGTACAGCACTGCCTTGTGTGCAGAAGTGAACAAGGGGAAGACCAGTAACACAGACACTTAGGCGTCGTTTCTTTACAAGGTGATATTCGCCAGGGATGTAGGATGAGAGCAAGGATATTGAATAAATGCAAAGATTATAGGTATGTAGGTAAAACGATAGTATATTACTAAAGTCTTATACAATGGCAATGTTGGTTACAATTTACTAATATTAATAGCGAAGTACGGTTATAACGAAGTAATCTTAAACTGAATGTGCTTATTGAATATCGAAAGATTATTCTGGAACCAGAGAATGTAGGAGGATATAGGAGTCGTATGGAAATAGAAGTTTCGAGTACTGAGGCTCACCCTGAGTCGTAGGTGATGACACGTCCAAAGAACTGAGACAACTGAGAGCGTCCCTTGGGAAGCTCGCTCTTTTATCCCTGTGTGTCAGGAGCGGGGGTGGTCGAAAGGAAGGGTTAAGGAAATGAGTGGAAGGTTTGCGTTGGTGTTGCGTCATCGACTTTGTTTCTGATTTCTCTTTCGGGTCGTTTTATGATGTATGACTCATAGGTTTAGGGAAAGTTTTTCCGGGAGGCTCTGGAAGGATCTGGAAGGGTCGAGAAGGGTCCGGATGTTTACGAGTTGTCCGAGGAAGAGTTCGCTACGGGTGGTCGGAAGGGTTGAGGATGTGTCTTCGAAAGTTCTCGAAGCGTCGAGATTATTTAAAAGCTTCGTAATTGTTATACGTATGTCTACCGCTAGTAGTTAGTTATTCTTAGTTAAACTTAAGGTGTTGCGCGAGCTTATACTTAGTGCTTATGTGCTACGTGGGAATGTTGTTATTAGTGATATGGGGTTCGGCCGTTGGTAGGGTCAGTTGATGGTAAGTTCGGCGGTCGGTAAGTTGACCGACTGCGGTTAAGTTCGACTGTAGGTAGATGAATTGTTGTGGGTATGGTCGATGGTCGGTAAGTTCGACTGTTGGTAAGTGAAATTGTTTGTTGGTAAGTTCGACTGTCGGTAAGTTTGACTGTCGGTAAGTAAAATTGTTGTTGGTAAGATCGACTGTCGGTAAGTTCGACTGTCGGTAAGTA